>CAUYQV010066417.1:0-26254 GCA_963574575.1 Galagoides demidoff
TGGTCCCAGCTACTTGGGAGGCGGAGGCAGGAGACTCGCTTGAGCCCAGGAGTTGGAGGTTGCTATGAGCTGTGATGCCATGGCACTCTACCCAGGGGGACAGCTTGAGGCTCCGTCTCAAAAAAAAAAAAAAAAAAAAGCGCAGGGACCCCAAAACTGAACACTTTTCAAGGTCAGACTTCCTTCTCTCTGCCAACCAGCCCTGATCACTAGTTTCTCCTTCCCCTTTTAGTCTAGTGTAGGCTCTTGACAGAAAACCCAGACAGAACTTAATAGAGCTCGAGAACTTATTTTTAGTATGGTTTGAGTATAGGAGACATTAATCTTTTTTAAAGAAAGGGAACTTTCCTAAAGAGAACTTTAGGCCCTTTCCTTTTTTTTTTTGAGACAGAGTCTCACTTTGTCACCCTCAGGAGTGCTGGGATGTCATAGCTCACAGCAACCTCAAACTCCTGGGCTCAAGTGATTCTCTGTCTCAGCCCCCCAAGTAGCTGGAACTACAGGTGCCAGCCACAATGCCCAGCTATTTTTAGAGATGAGGTCTCACTCTTGGCTGGCTGGTCTCAAACTCCTTAGCTCAATCTACCCATCTCAGCCTCCCAAAGTGCTAGAATTACAGGCGTGAGCCATCTTGCCCAGCCTTTTGGGCCTATTCCTAAAAAGTGAAGGGTAAGAATTAATTCTTCACTAAAAGATTATTACATGACCCCGGTCCTCCCAGTTGAATCTAGTATGCCTGAATACAGCTAGTGGTATATACTAATCCTTGTGCCTATTCCACTGAAGGTAATTTCTGACACTAGAAAGGGAAACTTGTGAGCCTTGAGAATCCAGGAGTAGGGGCAAATCACTCTCTGGACTGCCTACCTGACCTCCTCTTACCTAGCTGGGTGCTGCAGGAGTCCAGGGACCAGCCAACACGAACAACGTGGGGGTCAGGCTCTGTAGATGGAAGATGCTTCACAGAGATTTCCTCGTTGATCTGTAGAGAGGACAAAAGGCTTAACACTAATTCTCTGGAGGATGGTGGGAGACAATATAGAAGGGAAGCATATCAGGCATTAAAAAATAGCAATGACTTTTATTACTGGAGAAGAGGCATTTAAGCAGCTCTAAAGAACTGTTACATGGACCCCAGGGCCTCCAAAAGGATCAGTGCAGAGCCACAGAGACAGGCATTATAAAACATAGTATTTTTTAGTTCAAGGGAGTCTCCTCATACCTGCTAGAAGGATAAATTGGTGCAATGCCTTTGAAGGGCAATCTACAATCTATCAAAACTGCAAATGCACATGCTCTATAACTCAGCAATTCCACTCCTAGTGTATACACTAGTTATGTATATCAGAAAGTATATATATGTGTGTGTATGCAATATTCTGTGCAGCATTGATTTAATATAATTTTTCTTTTTTTGAGGCAGTGTCTCACTTTCTCACCCTCAGTAGAATGCCATGGCGTCATGGCTCACAGGAACCTCAAACTCTTGGCTCAAGTGATTCTCTTGCCTTAGCCTCCCAACTAGCTGGGACTACAGGCACCCATCACAATGCCTGGCTAATTTTAGAGACAGGGTTTCGCTCTTGCTCAGGCTGGTCTCAAACCCATGAACTCAAGCAATCCACATGCCTCAGCCTCCCAGAGTGCTAGGATTATGGGCATGAACCACCACACCCCATTTTTTATTAGAAAAAATACCAATAAAGCACTGATTATATTATGGTACATCCATGCCACAAATACAATGCAGCAGCTAAAAAATATGAGGCATAGATAATGTGCTGGTATAGACACATGTCCAAGATGTAGTATTAGGTAGAAGAAGCCAGAGGAGAAAAAGCACTTGTTGACTTAACCTCTAATTAAGTTAGATATTAGACTGCCTGATACCCACATGTACCTATGGCCTTTGTAAAGTCATCATATTTTGACTTTTCAGATGCATATTTTCCACACTTTTTTTTTTTTTTTTTTTTTTTTGAGACAAGGAGTTTCATGTCACCCTCAGTAGAATGTTGTGGCATCACAGCTCACAGCAACCTCAAACTCTTGGGCTTAAGCGATTCTCTTGCCTCAGCCTCCCAAGTAGCTGGGACTACAGGCACCCGCCACAATGCCCAGCTATTTTTTTGTTATAGTTGTCATTGCTGTTTGGCAGGCATGGGCGGGGTTTGAACCTATCAGCCCCAGTGTGTGTGGCCAGCACCCTAGCCGCTGAACTACAGGTGCCAATCCACATTACCTTCATTTTAGGATCTCTGAAATTACAATCTGTCTCACAACTGATATGGAAAGAAAGCACTGTTTGTTCAGTTAGCAAGGTTTCTCTATGAGTAGTGCATAACATGCAACTTATATTCATGGTGTCTTAGTCAGTAAAAGAAGACCCTCTGGGGTTTGAGGGAGAGGAAATTAATTATATGTATATGTGTAACCTACAAAAAAAAACAATCCTCTGTCTCAGCTTCCTTTTCTAAAAACTGGGGTAACAGTATCCAGTTAATGATAATACCACAAGGATTAATGGAAATAATCCTTGTAACAGGTGTGGCATTGGATCTTGTGCATGAAAAATGCTCTACAAATGTTAACTATCATAAACATGCAAAAGATACTTAGATATGCAAAAGATCTGCAAAAATTGTTAACACAGTAATTACCTCTAGGGAGTAGGATGGAGAGTGACCCTGAGAGTATCTTCTTTCTTATCCTACATCTTTCTGTGCTATATAAACTTTTATTAAACATGAGCATGTGTAATCTTCTTCCTTTTTTATTTGAGATGAGATTTTACAATGTAGCTCAGATTGGTCTTAAACTCCTGGGCTCCAGTATTACTCCCTTGTAGTTGGAATTACAGGTTACATCTAGCATGTACTGTTTTCATAAACTTAACAACATGGAACTTTGGAGAGATCATGGTAAAGGATAGCCTAAGCTGGCAGTTCTTTGCCCTGCTTTCCTACTGGCCTCCCTTTAATGATACCTGGGGCCCAATCTTTCTAGTTTACTTTTTCTCCAAACAACTCCTTTTTCCAGTTCTATACACATGTTACCACTAGAATGGCAGGCTATATAATACCCAGGTCAAATTCCACCAATGAAAACTCTGCTTGATGAAGCAATGAATGGTTGGCTGGCTTTTCTTGCACATATTTAGCTATGGTTTAGTTCTCTCTATATATTTTTTTATCTATAAAGAGCAGAAGGGGCTCGATCTTTGTCAGCTGCTTTCCTCAAGGTGGCCAGGATGTTGCTTGGCTCCTCCCACTTCCTCTTGGTGCGGATAACTGTTCTTTTTTTTTTTTTTTTTTTTGAGACAAAGTCTCAAGCTGTTGCCCTTGGTAGAGTGTCATGGCTTTGCAGCTCACAGCAACCTCAAACTCTTGGGCTTAAACCATTCTCTTCCCTCAGCTGGGACTATAGGCGTCTGCCACAACACATGGCTATTTTTTGGTTGTAGTTATTATTGTTGTTTGGCAGGCCCGGGCTGGATTAGAACCACCAGCTCCAGTGTATATAGCTGGTGCTCTTGCTGCTGAGCTACAGGCACTGAGCCCACCCTTTTCTTGATGAACTTGGGGATCCATTTGTCCCTGGAGACCTTGAGCAACTCCATAGCATTCATATAGAGCAAAGTCACAAACCTCTTGGATCATGTCCCACATAAACTTAAGTGTGTTTGGTAAGGTGGCTGTGGCAGTAGCTATGCCTCAGAGTGCTTACATTCTTGGTCACCTTGTGGCTATTGGGGTTTTTTTTTTTTTTTTTGAGACAGAGCCTCAAGCTATCCCTCTGGGTAGAGTGCTGTGGCATCACAGCTCACAGCAACCTCCAACTCCTGGGCTCAAGAGAGTCTCCTGCCTCTGCCTCCCAAGTAGCTGGAACCACAGGCACCTGCCACAACACCTGGCTATTTTTTGGTTGCAGCCATCATCGTTGTTTGGCAGGCCCAGGCTGAATGGGAACCCGCCACCTTAGCCACTTGAGCCACAGGTGCCGAGCCATGGCCATTGTTGAGATCCACAGCCATGGGGAAGCACAGAGCCATGGCTGCAGAGAATAGCTGGCTGCCATGGTGGGAGAGGATAGTTCCCTTGAGTTCATCAAAACTTTTGTTTACTTGGACATAGTCCATTCTCAATATAATCTCTTTTTTAAACAGAGATTTGTAGTTCTGACCAAAGTTAACTGATACCAGGCCATTCCAATGGATGGACCTGCTTTCTCTTCCCATCTCTTTTGTTGCTCCCACTTACCTTCATTTCAAAGCACACGCGGCCCCTTCTAACACCATAGCTGGCACGGGCTCCTGACCACAGGTATGCAAAGCCCTCGATTGTGAGTGGATAGCCACTACTCCGATCTCGAGCCACTTTGAAGTGGAGGTCACAATTATCTATGGAGGGAAAAGCCTGAAGTCAAATGATATTTAACAGTACTATGACAGGGGCACACAGAGGGAGATTCCCCAAAAGTTGACCAGGAATAAACAAGCAGGTTCAAGAGGAAGCAGCATAATCTCTAGCCTCTCTCCCTTTGCTAGAGAGGGTGTGGACTACTGCAAACTGGCTTGTCCCACCCCAGTGAAGAACTGGGGTCCTCCACCTGGCAGACTACAAGATGGGCTTCAAGGGAGACCCTGAAATTGTACACAAATGTTTCTGATAGGAATGTATACTTGCTAAGAGAGGGTCCACATCCTTACCAATTTCAGATTTAGATTTTAGAAGAGAAAAGACTGACTCCCCCGCCCCTGCCACCACCACCACCTTATACTCTAATCTCTTCCCTGTGCTAACTCTATCAGCTTGGGAGCCAGACTTCTGTTGCCAACAGCTATACAAGCATCTGAACCTGACCCACACCTGCTACCCACATGCACCACAGGATACTATCTCTTCTGATGGGCCTAGGACTCTGCTGCTGCCACTCTTTTAAGGAGCCAGTCATGCCTCCAAGAAACCCTTTCCTGACCATTTTGGCCACAAGATGTTCTCCTCACTCTAAAGGCTGCGCAACATGGTCCATACATTTGACATTTGATTAGATGCTGCCTCATGGATCATTGCCATTCAGTACTTTTAAAAATATTTAGTTTTCAGTTAAATTCAAATGGGGAGAGGAGTGAAAAAGAGGAAGGGGAAGGAGAGAGGGGAGTAGGGAGATTATTAAGCTCTCACCTAATAGGTACAATGCAAGGGTATATAGCACACCCCTTGGGTGAATGGCTCTTGAACTTTACCTAACAAAAACCAAACAATGTAACCTAATATGTATCCTCATCTTAATCTGAAAAAAAAATTTTAAAATTTAGTATTCCAGGCAGATTTTATCTTTGAGAACTTGTGACAGAAAATACTGTATGTCTTTACCTTTTACGAAACACGTAGCCAGTGCTTTATAAACATGAGTTACATAAATAGATGAATGAATTGCCGCTAACTTTCTACTCTGTCGCAAAGTGCTGTATTCTCAGACCTGACTGAGCTACCAAGTGCATGTAAAAAATTCAGATCCACAGGCTTTACCACTTAATATTCTGAGGTAGGAGGTCTGAGGAAGAACAGGACCTCTACAATCAATCCTTCAAGTGTTTAGATGCACAACCAAGGTAAAAACCACTTATCTAGTAGAAAGAAAACTAAATTGGAGGACAGAGAGCACAGTGGGCAGGTTAGTGCCTCAGAGGACAAAGTGGTATTGATTTCACCAGGACTATGAACAGCTGATGCAAACTGGGGAACTGGTTGTCAAAGAGTTAAGAGTTTCCCAGCAGCAATCAGATTCCCTTCCTGATTAGATGGCAACCCTCTGTGTATACAAGGTACGTTTGGGTTTTCCAAATTACTCTTGTATCCATTCTCTGAGGAGTCTCACTGGAAATCCTAAGGTATTACAGCAGGATTACTCCTCCCTGAAGGGAAGCTCAGAAGTAGAATAACTTGCCCAGAGTCCCAAAGCTAAAACTGGGAATAGATCTTCTATCTCCAAACCAGTGCTCTTGCTCCAGAGCTATGCTATGCTATGTATGTCTCTACTCTGGACTAACAATGGCTTTGGATGGTATAAGGCACCAAGGTCAAGAAATAATTTCCCAATACTATCTGGAAGACAGAATCAGATGGGCACTCCAAGGACTTACATGTGTCAATGGCGACAAGGGTATCATCAAAATCATCTTCATCCTCTTCAGCAGGAGGCTGAGGAGAGCGGCCCCTGTGTAGAAAAGAGGTGGTAGGTCACAGGAGAATAGCTGGATGAGCAGAGAAATGGAAATGAAAGTTCTGCTAGAATTTACAAGTGCTTTCCAGACTGCTTCCTGGATCTCAGTTTTTTCCCACAGAGGTTAGCAAAAGAACTCTGTAATACTATGTACTTGCAATGAGAGCAATGACTGTTAACTACTAGGATGGAGATAGGAATGGAGAGGGCAAGCTCTGTAAAGGAAGCATAAGAATCATTTAGGGAGCTTTCCCAAATTTTCTCATACCCCATGATACTGATCCATGACCTCTGCATGTTGAGAACTGCCTCCACACTGAACTGTTACTAACTGGAAGCTGTGGCATCCTAAAGGTTGCTGGCCAGAAAGGACAATGTGCAAGAGCCTAGATCAGTGGTTCTCAACACTCCTAATGCCGAGAGCCTTTAATACAGTTCCTGTGGGTCTCAACCCAAAGGTTAAGAACCGCTGGCCTAGATAAACCCTAGTAATCACAATCTATCCATCTATCAGCTTTCTTAAAATCCTGTATCTGAAAAGGTTTGAAATGACCCATTTTTTTCAGTTTCTTTTCTCTTTCAAAACTGTCCTAAATTATGAATAAGATTTATCTTCCTATCAAAATACTAAAAATGGGACTTTGTTAAAACACTACTGGTTTCTGTCATATAGGAATAAGGGAGAAGGGTAGAAAGAAGGGGTCTAATGCCTAAGGCCCTGCTTGGACAGTCCAAAGGGCCCTGGACCACCATGTATACTGATCAGGTAGCCCACATCCACCTGGCTGCTAGGACTCCTCTGGCAGCAAAGTTCCCCCTGAGCCTGGTACAAAGAGGCTCATCACATGTTAAATCCATGCTAGGAAGCTTTCCCTGCCAGCCTGGGATCAGAGCAAGTATTCCTCCTCTGTTCTCCATCAGCAACTAGCCTGTAGGCCTCCACTCTTTGGAAGGCAGTATAAGAAACCTGTGCAGTGTGTGCAGTGTCTTAATTTTAATTATAGTATGTGAGACCCAGGCTCTGTCTTAGAGAGTAACAAGCTTGTTTACAAAATGCACTCCACGAAACAGGAAATAAAATGTGTCACATAACCAGTCCATATTAGTATAAGGAAGGTCATATCTAGTGTCCAAAATTAGGGTGGGACTGGGCCTTGGGGGAAGGGAGGGAGAGGGCTTGTCAGAAAAGGGAAAAAGGGCTCGGCACCTGTAGCTCAAGCAGCTAAGGCACTAGCCACATACACCAGAGATGGCGGATTTGAATCCAGGCCGGGCCTACCAAACAACGACAACTGCAACCAAAAAATAGCCAAGTGTTGTGGTGGGCACCTGTGGTCCCAGCTACTTGGGAGGCTGAAGCAAGAGAATCACTTAAGCCCAGGATATGGAGGTTGCTGTGAGCTGTGGTGCCACAGCATTCTATCTAGGGTGATAGCTTGAGGCTCTGTCTCAAAAAAAAAGAAAGAAGAAAAAGAAAAGGGAAAAAGGGCTCAGCGCCTGTGGCTCAATCGGCTAAGGCGCCAGCCATGTACACCTAAGGTGGCAGGTTCGTATCCCCAGCCCGGGCCCGCCAAACAACAGTGATGGCTGTAACCAAAAAATGGCCGGGCGTTGTAGTGGGTGCCTGTGGTCCCAGCTACTTGGGAGGCTGAGGCAGGAGACTCACTTGAGCCCAGGAGTTGGAGGTTGCTATGAGCTGTGATGCCATGGCACTCTACCCAGGGGGGACAGCTTGAGGCTCCATCTCAAAAAAAAAAGAAAAGAAAAGAAAAGAAAAGGGAAAAAGGATGCCAAGCATGGTGGCTCATACTTATAATCCTAGCACTCTGGGAGGCCGAGGCAGGTAGACTGCCTGGGCTCAGGAGTTTGAGATCGGCTTGTGTAAGAGGGAGACCCCTGTCTCTACTGAAGATAGATTAAAAAAAAAAATTAGGTGGATGTCCTAGCTGGCATCTGTAATCCCAGCTACTTGAGAGTTGATGCAAAAGGATTGCTTAAGCTCAGGAGTTTGATTGCTGTGAGGTAGGCTGACAGCTACAGCTGCCATGGCACCCTAGCTTGGGAAACAGAATAAGACTGTGTCTCAAAAAACAATGACATCTGCAACAAAAAAATAGCCAGACGTTGTTTCGAGTGCCTGTAGTCCCAGCTACTTGGGCAGCTCAGGCAAGGGAATCGCTTAAGCCCAAGAGTTTGAGGTTGCTGTGAGCTGTGATGCCACAGCACTCTACCAAGGGAGACATAGTGAGACTCTATCTCTAAAATAAAATCAAATAAAAATTAAAAAACAAAAACAAAGAAAAAGGAAAAGAGAAATGACCAGAGCAAAAGCTACTCCCTCTTGTGAGCTCCTTAAACTCACCTGCAACCTAACTACTCACCCCCGAGGTTGTGGGTTACTTGTGTATGTATCTGTCTTAGTCCCCACAGTGAGATAATGAAGGGTAGAACCCACTGTTCAAATCTCTATGTCCCCAGTATCCAGCCACAATGGGCACCTCATGAAAGTACTGTGAGTGCTGACTGAATTGGTGAATGCATGGAAGGAGGATGTGTGTTTGGGAGTAGGGTTGGGAAATAGATCTTTCAACTGAGCATCTGCTGAGAACAGGTCACTGTGCATGAGTGCAGGGGCAATAAGGCAAAGGACTAAAGAGGCAGGATGGCACCTCCCACAAGACAGTCTTAAGTTGTTTACAATTTACACTGCAGGTAATAAGAAGGAAGAAACTGGGGGAAACACCAAAGTTTTAGAGAAGCTAAATCTGACAGAAAGGGCAGGAAAGATTAGCAGAATAATGTAAGGGCATGAGGAACCCTGCTCAGCCCCTCTAGATTAGTCAGAAATCCCCAGCAGGCATGGAGTTACAGGCATACAGACCTACTGGAATAAGGGTGACTATCGCCTCATACACCCACCTCCTATCCTCTCGGTGCTCAAAGTACCCCCGTCCCCGGTTTTCTTCATAAGGCCTCTTGCGACTCTGGAATTGTTGTCTGTCTGGCTTGAGTTGAGAAGCTTCGGGTGGGAAGAAGCTGGTGGGTGCTTCTTGCTTTATCTCTGTCTTCACTTCTAGTGTCAGGACAAATCCAGATGATCAAGACACTTGGAAGCTCCCCAGATAGTGCTTTTCTGGTCCCTTTTTGCCTCAGGAGTTATCAGCAGTATCCTGACTAAACTGGTGAAGGACTGGGCACAGGTAGCTTGCTGGGTTTAACAGAAGCCTGCTAAGCCAGCCAAGAAGGCGGTAATGGACAACAGGACTAAAATAGCATGACCCCATATTTTCCAATTTCTCCTCCCAAAGAACCTCTCCACCTCAATTCTTATAAAGATTCTTCAGTCTGACAAGGGAGGGGGAGAGGGCAAATTCAATAGAGTACTATGGTCCTATAGCTAACTCTACTGGTTTCAGTCACCATACCATAAAGCCTAGATTCACTCTAAGAAAGGGGGACCAATCTGCAGTTAAGCCATCCATAGATGGGATAACCTCATTAAGTCATCCTATAAAGAGGAAGTCAGGATGGAATAATGGACTACGGACAATGGAAAAGTCCCAGTGTCAGGTAGACTCTAAGAGTCAGTGCCTAACCAAATGCAACCCATATACTCGGCCTGGCCTCACTTTTCCCATAGCACTTAACTGGGTCACTCCAATCTACTCATATTAGCATTCAATCTAAGACCACCTTCGGTCACTTCCTAGCTTTGGCATGTAGACCAAATCTCACAGGGGAAGCTCCTGGTTCTCTAGGGCAGGGATGATACTCAGTCATCTTGAAGAGAGCCTCCATGGATCCCAGCACATGGCTGGGCTCTCAGATAGCCCTGGGTGAGTATCTGTGGATAATGGCACAGACAATATTCTCCTCGGGCCAAATGATCCTACAAGTCTCACAGAGCCTGACATAAATCAGCAGTTTAACCTACATTAATTCAATTCCTGAGCCACCCAAGACTGTCTGGGGATTTCACTTTGTGGAGGAAACAGAATGGAGTAAGACAAAATCAACTAGATTCACTAAGGAAAGGCACTGGGGCTATAAAACAGCAAAATGAACACAGGACTGGAAATGGAATAGCTCCATCATTTCTCAGCAGTGGGACTCTGATTTCCAAATATTACTGATGTTTATTAAGCAAGAGGACTAGCCTGGCAGCCAGTTTCCCAGGTACTAGCCATAGCTCTGTCATTAGACAAATAAACTCCACAATTTGTAAAATAGGGAGATGAGAGTTGGATTCTATCTTTGTTTCCCAAAATAGCTTTATAGGGAACTTTGTTCTGTAAAATAATGTGTATTTTAAAATCCTGAGTTTATATATGACGTAGAGTTTTGTTTTTTTTTTCTAAACCCAGGACTTTTTTTTTTGGCTGGGGCTGGGTTTGAACCCACCACCTCCGGCATATGGGGCCAGCACCCTACCCTTTTGAGCCACAAGCACTGCCCTAAACCCAGGACTTTTCAGAACCTTTAATGCTCTAATGAGTGTAGTGAGTTTCTAAGAGATGCCTATGCTACATTTTCCAAACATATTTGGCTAAGAAACCTGGTTTTGATGACATCCCAAGAATATCTTCTGAAATAATATTCTTTAGAACATGGAAATACCAAAGTAGACTTAGAGGGCTCTCTCTGGTTTCCACATTCTAAGATTCCAAATAGATAAATATTAATCTCTAGGTCTAAACTTTCCAGGGTATGGATAATAACATCTAAAAACCTTAACACCTACTTGAGAATGAGACTGAATTTTTTTCCTTCAAATTAACCTTGTCAGACCGACAAGCCCAGGTGAATTGCACAAGACACAAAATTTCTCTGGGAAGATAAGCTCTCAACAGAGGATGAGGGCAGAGGAGATTCTCTTTCTATTAAGACATGAACCACATGTGTCTTCCTACCTGAGCGATAGGTCTGTTGCTGCTGCTCCATTTCCAGTGGTCTCCTCTCATAGCCTGATTCGTTTTCTTGCTTGATGACTTGGGTCTCATAGAATTGATTCTGCCTGGTAATATTGTCCATGGCATCTTAAAACAAAAAAAATCCCAACCAGTTATAAGGGTGCTTCATGGAGGATATTGAACCAGAGGTGGCTTCTTTTATACCACATGACACCATCCCCACCAGGCTCAGTTAGCCTGTCAAAGGCTAAAGTGTGACAACACCTTCTGATGGTAATCTCTCTGGGTAGTCTCTCATGGACTCAGATGCCTGAGGATATGCCCTCTTACCCCTTAGAAAGTTGCCTATCTACCTGTGACTAGGTTCCACAGAAACCCAATAAAGAAAACCAATTAAAGCAGAACTGCTCTAGTTGAAGCAAGGAGATGGGAAGGTCAGAGAAAGGGTCCAGCTTGACATCCCGGACTATGTCCCCATTCCAGCGCGTGGGGCATCTCCACAAAGAACTGGAACTTTAACGGTTAAAAAACCACCAGCCTAGCCGTTGTCTAAAATGGTATAATACTTAGTCACTTTTAGGGCACAACCTTAAAAATGGTCAGGCCGGGCATGGTGGCTCAAGCATGTAATCCTAGCACTTTGTGAGGCCGAGGTGGGAGGATTGCTTGAGGTCAGGAGTTCGAGACCAGCCTGAGCAAGAGCAGGACCCCGTCTCTACAAAAAATAGAAAAATTAGCCAGGCATGGTGGCATATGCCTGTAGTTTTAGCTACTCAGGTGGCTCAGGCAGGAGTATATTGCTTGAGTCCAGGAGTTTGAGGTTGCAGTGAGCTATGATGATGCCACTGTACCCAGGACAACAGAGTGAGACCCTGTCCTCCACCCCTACCCACCCTAACCCCCCAAAATGGTTCAGAGCAAAAACCAGCCCTTTGCCCAGTCACTATTCCTACCTGCACAGCCAACCCTCTTTAAGAATCTCTTCTATCCCACAATGGCTGCAAAAGTAAGAGGTAATGACGACAGCTGAAGGGATAACGGGAAAGCAAGTAAAGCAGCTGTTACGAAAACAAGACCGTAACAGTGACCTTCAGACTCATTAAGGACAGGTTCTGAAATATTTGAAGTTGGAAGGGTTTCAGGAAGGCATCTTGCTGGTCCAGGAACTTAACTGAAGAGTGGTAGTGTATACTATACTCCAGACACTGAGATACAGCTAAAGATAAACTTGCCTCACTGAAACCTTCTGTTTAATGAGACAGACACATGTTAAAGAAATACACAAAAATGTAATTATGACTGTGTCAGGGGCTAAAAAGTACCACTTGGGGTTAACAAAGGGACCTAGAAAATAATAGATAAGCTTCAACTGAAAGGTTATATAGGAGCTGATGACTCATGAGAATTGAGAACTTTCCTGAGGTTGGGATAATACAAATGAAAGCTTAAAGATAGGACTAAAAGAACTCAATCATGGAGGAGAACCTTAAAGGCAACCAAGACAGAACTTTAGAAAGGTAGGATGGGCAACACAAGCTCTCCACCCAAGGGGCAAGCTCTGTTAGTGCCCCCAGGGCCCTACTAGGAGCTGTGCCAGGAGCCATGTGGCAGAACCAAAAGAAGGAAAAAGTATTACTGTTCTGCCACATGCTAAATGATTAGATCCTTTCTCAGAGGACAAATACATTTGGGCACAAAGGAGATGCAGCCCAAAGAGAGGAAAGTCACAAGTTACATGGTTTACTACAGGTTTGTTTACTAAGGCTAACAGGATTAGAGGGGGAAATGATGGGAGAACTCAAAGGATTTTGTTGTAGTGTGTAAAGAAGAGAGGAAAATATATTATCTTCTTCCTTTTTTTTTTTTTGAGAGTCTCAAGCTGTCGGCC
Source organism: Galagoides demidoff (assembly GCA_963574575.1). Lineage (NCBI taxonomy): Eukaryota > Metazoa > Chordata > Mammalia > Primates > Galagidae > Galagoides > Galagoides demidoff. The sequence continues at coordinate 13,024 of CAUYQV010066417.1, forward strand.
TGGGTAGAGTACTATGGTGTCACAGCTCACAGCAGCAACCTCAAACTCTCAGATTTAAGTGATTCTCTTGCCTCAGTCTCCCAAGTAGCTGGGATCACAGGCAACCCCCACAATGCCCAGCTATTTTTTTTGGTTATAGTTGTCATTGTTATTTGGCGGGCCCGGACTGGATTTGAACCCGCCAGTTCTGGTGTATATGGCTAATGCCTCAGCCACTTGAGCTATAGGTGCCAAGCCATTAATTATCTTTTGAATGAGAGGATCTTTCAAACTATTCTGCTTTATCCAGGCTCCAATCACAGTGCTCTTGTCTCACAAAGCCTGGTGTCTCTCAAGCATGTTTCTGTGCTTAGAGGTGGCCTCACCTTGAGAAACTATGATTCTAACGTCTTTTTCTACTGTCTAACAGGGGTGTCCAACTTTTTTTCTACTGCACATTAGAAGAATAAGAGTTCCCTTAGGCCACGCAATAATTAAACTCCACACACACTTTTCACGATATCTGACACCACAGATAAGCAAAGAAGAGTTCTCACAAAAATCAGCAGGCTAGAGCACAGGTTGGACACCCTGCAAAAAAATCTTCCTCTTAATATCAGGTAGGCCCAGTGCAAAACTCTGGATACATGTGATCTCATTCATAAATCCCCTTGGGGGGGGCACTGTTATTAACTCCATCTTACATGCAAGGAAACCAGATCACAAAGGTGAAGTGACTTGCCAATGTCATTAAGCTAGATTTTTTTTTAAGGTAAGCAAGAAACAAAGTTTATTGAGGAAGAGAAAGATAAGTTTACAAAGTAGAGCAAGATACGTTCAACACAGATGAATGAATCTCCACTGCCAGGACAAGTGGGCAAAGAGGCCCATTAAGCCAGATTTGAAACAAAGTCTGTGTCTAAAGTCTACACTCTGAAATACTGAACTTGTTTTCTCTTAGCAACACACCTCTGGCCAGAACACTGGGTCAGGACTGTCCCACAGCTCCTCTTCCTAGGTATTCCTGCCACAGTCCTTCCTACTCTACACACACACACACACAGGGCCACTCCTTCCCTCACAAGTGTCTGCACTGTGAAGATCTTTTCTAGCACCTAGGTCCTGACAGTCCCTAGGCCACTGTCTACCCTAAATGTACACTTGAACTGCTGCCCTCCATGAGACCCTATTTCTCATGAACGCATATCCAATACCAACCCAAAATCTAGTCTCTTATGTGACCTCATCTCTCTCCTCATTCCCTTAGCCCCAAGCCCTCTTTTCAGAGAAACACTACAAACTCTGGATGCCAGAGTCCTTTGTACTTACTCTTTAAATTCTCCAGTCCCCTATTTTCCAGTCCTGCTAGACAACTGCCCTTTTCTAACTCCAGATTCGCTCCCGCCCAACCAAGGTCTCCTCTCCAAAGACAACTGCAGATCTACCCTAACCACTTTTCTCCCCAGGGACTACTGCTGGCTGAGGAAGACGGTCTCTGCTACTTCCCTAGGGCTCCCACTTCTACTCTCTGGGCACACAAGAGTTTTCCCCGCTCTAAACCTCAGGTCCTTTGTCCAGCACAGCATCCTTCCCTCCCCCACCAGCCTCTGGACACAACGGTTCCCTACGCCTCCTCCAGAAGCCAACCAGGAAGTCCTCAGATTTCCAGCACCAAACGTCCAAGCTGCGCCTGCCCCGAGGGTGGCCTTCCAGCCCAATCACAAGCTGGCCTCGCCATCTCCTAAATGCTCACCAGCCAAACATCGGAACACTCAGCGCATCAGACTCTCTCCAACACAGACACCTGCGCCTCCACTTCACACCACATACGACAATTCCCATTTTACCATCCAGCCACAAACTCCAAGATCCTCTTCCCCCAAAACTCTGTAACAGCCTCAGACACTTGGCCATTCCTTCCCAGTCCCTGGAAACATGGCTAACACGGCTCCCAATTCTCAGCCCAGAAGGTGGGCTAGGACCGCCAACGAGGCCCACCCACCTCTGAACCCCAGGACCTCCACGACCAAGACCCTCCCCAGCCCCCAAACAGAAAATCTCTCGTCCTTCTGACTTTCATCGGCCGCAGAAAGCAGTTTCCGGTCTCCGAGCTCGAAGGTCCGGAATCCTCCGCTCCCCACCCTCCGACCCTCATCGCCGAAACCGAGCCCCCTCCCCCGGCCCCAGGGCTCCCCTGCGCCGAACATCAGGATCTACCCTCCGGTCGTCCCGAGGCCCTAGTTCCCAAATCCTCTTCAGCGGCGGGTAGCAGGAGCCCCCGGTCCTCAGACCGCCTCTCCCCGACCTCAGGTGCCGGACTCCCGTGTCCCACAGCCCTTCCTCGGCCCAGACTCCGGGCTCCCCGGCCCCCGCCCCGCGCACTCTCACAATGTCCGTCCGGCCCCGAGTAGCCGCCGGGCTCCGCGTGTGGCTGCAGCCCGGACGGCGGCGGCTGTGCGGTCCCCTCCAGCTCGGAGCCCCCCTCGGTCTCGACCTCCTCGTTGTTGTGCCCGGGTCGCCCCGGTTCGCCGTCGGTCTCGAGCTCCCGCTCGTCGTCAGGCTCCTCGGCCTCCAGCGCCGCCTGCAGCCGCTCAGCAAGCTCGGCCTTGAGGCCGCGAGTGTCCAGGCCGCGGCGCTGAAGCTCCTCGCGAAGTTCGTTCACCTTCAGACGGCGCACATCCATGGCCCGGGCCCCCGGGGTGGCCCCCGAGCCCGGCCCGGCCTCCCAGGGCTCTGTCCCCCTTAAGCCTTTCCTGTCAGGAGGCGAAGGGGGAAAGGGGGGGGCCCCCCACTCCAATGGCGGCGGCGGCTCAAAATGGCCGCCGCCGCCACCTCCCCCTCCCCCGTGCCCCGTGCTATGCAACACGTGTTCTAATTGGCTAACGCGCGGGGGCAACGGGCGCGGGCCTGGAGACTCAGCCAACCAGAGCGTGGTTTGCAAAAGAACAGCAAAGAGAGGGGCCTAGAGCTGCCGGGGAGGAAGCGTTGGTCTACGTCTAAGCCGCTGCCAGAGCGGAGGGCGGGAAAAGGCAAGAGGCGAAACACACGCTGATTGGGTAGCGCCCGCGCGCCAGCTGCCGTAAGGTTAAATGAGGAAAAGGGAGTAACGACCTGGACCAATCAGCGATGAGATCTCAGAATGCGCACCGCCACACATACACACCACAACCTCGCCTGCGCAGTCCTTTGATCAAACTAACTGTCTCCGTAACATACATTATGATTGGTCTACATCTCCCGCCCCTTGAGCGGTGCGAGCGGGTAAAATCACTAGAACCAATCAAATGGAGGGTCAGCAGAAACCCCTCCTTCCTGTTGCCTTTAAGAAACCGGAAAGAGATACATTCACCAAGGACCCGCCCCTTGCCGTTAGGGCGGTTTCAAAACAATCTGTCCGCCAATCGCAGTTATTGTTTTATCTCACTAAAGCTGGTCGTTTTAGAAAAAGTTAACCAGATTAGCTATTCTTCAGTGGACTGCCTCACAAATTTCGTTGTACAAGATACACGGAATACAGATTAAGTAGACATGCTATTCATAATCTGGAAGAAACTCAATTGCCTTTAAGAAAAGCAAAATTTTAACTTCAGAGGGTGCTGTAGGTTTGAAAATACAAGCTAGACTAACAACGGGGGAAAAGTTGTAATGGAAATTGCCCTCCTCCTCCCTCCAGTGGTAGTACACAGGGCGCCTCCCCACGGTCACAGCTCGGCCGTCTCCCCAGATTTGGTACCTGTAGTGGGATGCGCGCTGTGCACGCGACCACACAGCCTTCCCCTCCAGAAAGATCTCCAAAGATTCGCCGATCGCTATCCTGAATCCTCTAATCGTCTGTCCCGTGAATCTGGCTGTTTGGCGTCTATCCTGACAAGCTCAAACACACGGACCCGTCAATAAGCCTCACGCCAATAAATAACAACGCTACAGTTTCACAGTATCTAACGCTGCACCACCTGTCGCCTCTAAAGACAAAACTTCAGTAAGATACACAATGCAGACGCCCACTACCCATAGAGTCCTATCTTAAGCCCACGAAAGCCACACACAATCTACTTAGACAAAGGCACACACCACACAGATAAACAAATACGCGTGAGTCAGATCAGATGCATCAGATCAGGATAATACACCAGACTGCAGTGTAGATGTGCCCCTTAAGGTCCGTCTAAATAGGCGGCATCAAATAATAAAGATATACAGGACACTTAGGCTACAAGCTTACACTACGGAAACCTAAACACACAGCACCCACTCAGAAGCGGGACAGACACTCACGTGGGCCCGGAGGTTTCAATTCAGACACCCCGCCCCTCGCCCACGTCCGACTTCCTCTCTCCTCCCAGCTTCCCACAATGATTTGTTCTCAAAAACTTTGTGGCCCGGATTGAACTGTCCCCGGTTCTCAGGAGCCACCACCGGGGGGCGTCCGGGCGCTGGCAAGGGTTCCTCCCTGTGCTGCGGGCCACACCCAGGAACGTGTGCCGGCGGGTGCGTGGGATTCACAGTGGGGCTAGTCCCGGCTGCGTGCGGGCCCTTTGTGCGGCCGTGATTATCGCAGGTGTTCTGTGCCTGTGTTTGTGAGTCTGAACGTTCGGGCTTGAGCATTTGTGTCATTTTACTCTGGGTCTGCAAGTTTTTCTATTCGTGGTGGGTATCTGCCTGTGCATATTTGTAAATATTCTTGTATCTGTATAGTTGTTTTTTTTTATAGAGACAAGAGTCTCACTTATCGTCCTCGGTAGAGTGCTGTGGCGTCACAGCTCATAGCAATCTCCAACTTCTGGGCTTAGGCGATTCTCTTGCCTCAGCCTCCCGAGTAGCTGGGACCACAGGCGCCCGCCACAGCGCCGGGTTATTTTTTGTTGTTGTTGCAGTTTGGCGGGGCCGGGGTTGAACCCGCTACCCTCGGTATATGGGACCAGCGCCCTACCCACTGCGCCACAGGCACCGCTTGTATCTGTGTAGTTTTGTGTCACTCTACACTATGTGTCTGAATGTCAGTGTCTTTGCATTTGTGACCAGATATGCCTGTATGTCCATTAATTCGTGGTGTCTGATGTGTGTGTAACCCTGTGAGTATTTATGTGCCTTTTCCTCAGGAGTTTCTGAGACTTTGCATTTCTTTGCTTGTGCTCTTTGTGGTTTTTTTTTTTTTTTTTTGCCTATGTGTATGTCCATTTCTACCCTCCCTAATGAGGAGAGAATTCTGAGACCCTCGCAACCCCCCCTCCACACCCCCTTTTCTTTTTTCGTAGATGGGAAAACAAAATTTCGGGATGGGAGCCACATCACAGCTGAATGGAGACAAGAGGAGACAGAATTGTGATTACAAAATTTTATGTGACCTGAGCCCCTCCAGAGGCGCCAGAGTTCACAGTCTGTACTTGAGGGCTGAGGGACTGGCTCAGGGGGCAGCACGGCCCAAAAGGAGGGAGATTGTCCATCCCCTGGGGGGAAAGGAGGCATCCCTAATGCATTGCACAGGCTTGAGGAGGCACACCCCCACATGAGGGGAGGAGGAAGCAAAGGAGGCTAAGAAGAAGAGGGGGACACAAAAGAATACTGCAGTACAAACTTAAAACTTGGGATTGTACCTAATATTCTATACCTGTGGAACTTTAAAATCTTAGAAATTTGAAACATTTGAATCTTATAACTATAGTGCCTAGAACATAAAGATTTTAGAAATGTGAATTCATGGACCCTTATCTATGATCCTAGAAAGGCAGAGTGCAGCATAGAACCTAAAGATGTCCAACAATAGGAATGATTATAATTTTGGTGTCTAGTCACAACTGAGTGTGAGACTCTTATAACATAGATGCTTAGCATCCAGAATTTTAGACAAATAGAATCTAGAGTGTCTTGAGACATAAAACAGACCAACATTAGAATCTTAGAGTTTAATAATTTAGAATCATGGAGCATCTGATCTAGAATCTTAGCCACAGAGAAACTAGGTTCTTAGACTAAGTCTTAGAATATCAAAACTTGGAACATTAGACCTTAGAATCTCCATCTTTAGACTCTTAGAACTTTTGAATTTCAGATTTTAAAAAGACGCTTGGGATCCAGGATCTCATATACGAGAAGATATGATCATAAAGCCCAAGAAACTATAATTGACCATCATTAGAATCTTAGAACTTGAGAAGATAAAATTTTGAAGATTTATAATCTAGGGGCTTATAGCCAAAGGATCTAGACTCTAAAAGCCTCAGAACATCAAATTTTAGGACGGTATACTTTAAAACCTCCCTGTCTAGAATTACAGAGTCTTTAGAATTGTCGGATCTAGAATCTTAATCGAAAAACTCAGAATTCTAGAAATATAATAAAATCTAGTCATACAGCCCTAGATCCTAGAACTATTAACAGAATCTTAGAGCTTTAGAACCTAAATCTTGAGGCTTTATCAAGAATCTTAGAACCAGAAAATCTAGAGCCATAGACTCTCAGAGCCTTAGAACTGTAGGCCTTAGATTTTCCATATCTAAAACTTTAGCAGGAATTTCAGGTCCATAGAACCAAAGACTCATGGCATTTTTGAAACCTAGAATCTTTGAATCTAGACTCTTTAAGCCTTAGAATCTAGAAACTTGGAATATTACACCTGGTAGGACCCTTAGAAATTGTAATCCATCCCTTTCCTTTTATAGGTGATGATGCTTGGCATCACCAGAGAAGGGGGAGGATCTGTCTGGGATGGAGGTGGTATGAGGAGGAAGATAGGGGTGCAGATGGGGATTGGGCCTAGGATAGAAAAGGGGAGTGGGGTTTTCCCCAGTGGCAGTGCCTAGCTTGAGTCCTGAGAGCGAGTCCCAGGTGGAGGGTTGTCTCAAGCGCCATCCTCCTGCCCTGGTGATGCTGGGGAGCCCCTGTCAGCAGGCAGAGGGGGACCAGGGGCTGTGGAAGGGCAGAGGACATAACGTCCAGCAGGATGGACTTCAGCTGCAGTGAGACAGCTACAGGAATCCTTAGGATCAGACTGGGCTGGGGGGTCAGCTCCTCCAGCAGCTCCAGGGGGTTCCAGATGACTGCTACCCTCATCCATGTTGACATAGAGGATTTCATCAGGCTCCTGGGCAGGGGGCAGGGCTTTCAGCGTGTTCTCCAGGTCTTCCCGCAGCTCTGCAAAACTTGGCCGGTCTCGGGGGTTTAGCTCCCAGCACCGGGACATCAGGGCATACCTAGGGCAGAAAAGTGAGGAATGGGAGACTCAGCAGAAGGTCAGAAAGAGCGCGTCTGGAAGCTTGGGATTATTTTAGGACACTCAGGGGATTGGCGGATTTCGGGGGGCTGGAGGGATCCTCAGCAATTTGGGGTCATCTGTGGGAATTTAGGAATTCTCAGGAATTTCTGAGGAGGGTCCTGAGAGACTCAAGAACAGGGAAGAGTCTTAGAAAACCTCTCTGGATATGAGGTTTGTGTTTAATGAAGGTGCTAGAGCAGAGATTTCCAGTGTTGCTTCTAGAACAGACTCTGGCATCACAGGCTGCCTCTGCCACTTACAAGCTGTGCTGGTTTAAAATAGGTCCATAGCCTGGGCATGGTGGCTCACACCTATAATCCTAGCACGCTGGGACACCAAGGTGAGTGGATTGCTTGAGCTTAGGAGTTCAAGACCAGCTGAGCAAGACCAAGACCCTGTCTCCACTAAAAATAGAACAACTATCAGAGCATAGTGCCACATGCCTATAGTCCCAGCTACTGTAGTCCTAGCTTGGGTCCTGAGAGCTGAGGTAGGAGGCTCCCTTGAGCCCAGGAGTTTGAGATTGCTGTGAGCTATGATGATACCATGGCACTTTACCCAGGGCAACTGAGTGTCTCGAAAAGTAATATAGATAAAATATGTTGGCTCAGCACTGTAGCTCAGTGGCTAGGGCGTCAGCCACATACACCAGAGCTGGCAGGTTCGAATCTAGCCCGGGCTTGCCAAACACAATGACAGCTACAACCAAAAAATAGCCGGGTGTTGTAGCAGGCACCTGTAGTCCTAGTTACTTGGGAGGCTGAGGCAAAAGAAACACTTAAGCCTAAGAGTTTGAGGTTGCTGTGAGCTATGACACCACAGCACTCTACCCAGGGCGATAGCTTAAGACTCTGTCTAAAAAATAAATAAAATATGTCCACATATACTCTTTGACTCTCCTCCCTGCAAAAGATGGAAACTAAATCCCCTTTCTTAGAGTATGGGCAGGACTTAGTGACTTGATTCTGACTTGGCAGAAGTGATGGTGTGACTTCTGAGACTAGGTCATAGAAGGCATTGTGGCTTCCTCCTTGCACTTCATATTGGATCACCAACTATGCTGTAAGGAAGCTCAAACAGTACTATCAAAGGGTGCATGTGGCAAGGAACTGAGGCCTTTGGCCTTGGCCACATACGTGAGCCACCTTGAAAGTTATCATCCAGTCCCAGCATTCAGATGACTACAGCCCCAGGCGACATCTCAACTATAACCTCATTAGAAACCCTATGCCATTAGGGTACCAGCCACATGCACCAAGGCTGGTGGGTTCAATCCCTGCAGCCCCAGGTAACATCTCAACTATAAACTCATTAGAAACCCTGAGCCATCAGGGCACCAGCCACATGCACTAAGGCTGGCGGGTTTAATCCCAAACCAGGCATGCTAAACAACAGCGACAATGGCAACAACAAAATAGCCAGTGTTGTGGAGAGCTCCTGTAGTCCCAGCTACTTGGGAGGCTGAGGCAAGAGAATCACTCAAGCTGAAGACTTTGAGGTTGCTGTGAGCTGTGATGCTATAGCACTTTACTGAGGGCAACATAATAAGACTCTGATTCAAGAAAAAAAAAAAAGAAAAAGAAATCCTGAGCCAGAATTACCCCACTAAGCTGTTCCCAAACTCATGACTTTCAAAAACTGTGTGAGGTAATGTTTGTTGTTTTAACCTGCTAAATTTGGGTATATAGATTACTAATACACCAGCTGTGCAACCTCTGGCAAATGACTAACCGTTAATGATACCAATCTACCTCATGTGGCTGTGGTAAAGAATAAATAAGTTGGCGCCTTTGGATCAAGTGGCTAAGGCGCCAGCCACATACACCTAAGGTGGTGGGTTTGAATCCAACCGGGGCCCGCCAAACAATAATGATGACTGCAACCAAAAAATCGCCAGGCATTGTGGCGGGCACCTATGGTCCCAGCTACTTGGGAGGCTGAGGCAGGAGACTCACTTGAGCCCAGGAGTTGGAGGTTGCTGTGAGCTGTGATGCCACAGCACTCTACCCAGGTGAATAGCTTGAGGCTCTGTCTCAAAAAAAAAAAAAAAATGTTAGCTATTATTGTTTCTATCCTTGACTTGGAGTGCCTAAGGATGACCAGGGGAGTCTGAAGCCCCAAGGTGTCTCCTCTTGATCCAAGCAACATCCCCTCTTTCTTTTTTTTTTCTTTAGAGACAGAGTTTCACTTTATTGCCCTAGGTAGAGTGCTATGGTGTCACAGCTCATAGCAACCTCAAACTCCTGGGCTTAGGTGATTCTCTTGCCTCAGTCTCCCAAGTAGCTGGGACTACAGGCACCCGCTGGAATGCCCAGCTATTTTTTGTTGTTGTTGTTGCAGTTTGGCCAGGGCTGGGTTCGAACCCACCACCATTGGTATATGGGGCCAGCGCCCTACCCACTGAGCCACAGGTGCCACCCCATCCCCTCTTTCTTTTATATTTTTTTAAATTTGAGACAGAAGGCTGGGCATAGTGGCTCATGCCTATAATCCTAACACTCTGGGAGGCTGAGGCAGGTGGATTGCCTGAACTCAGGAGTTGGAGACAGCCTGAGCCAGAGCAAGACCCTCATCTCTAAAAATAGCCAAGTGTTGTGGCGAGTGCCTGTAGTCCCAGCTATTTGGGAGGCTGAGGCAAGAGAATCACTTGAGCCCAAGAGTTTGAGATTGCTGTGAGCTAAGACACCATGACAGTCTATCAAAGGTGGCAAAGTGAGACTTTATCTCAAAAAACAAAATAAATCAAATAAAAAAATAAATTTGAGACAGAGTATCACTCTATCACCCAGGCTGGAGCCACAGCATCATCATAGCTCACCTCACAGCAACCTCACACTCCTGGGCTTAAGTGAGCCTAGTAGCTAGGACCACTTGTGTACCCACCATCATACCCAGCTAGTTTTTCTATTATTAATAGAGGCAGGGTGTTGCTCTTGCTCAGGCTGGTCTTGAACTATTAAACTTAAGCGATCACCGGCCTTGGCCTCCCAGAGTGCTAGGATTATAGGCGTGAGCCACCATACCTGGCCACACATTCTCTTTTCCTTCAAAGTGCTGGCTAAATGTCATGCCTTTCTTCACATACCCTGACACCGTAAAGGTTGATAACATGTCCTGACTGATCCTGTGAACATCTCAGGGGATACCTAAGAGTCTGCAAACTGGAGGGTCCTACATAGAGACCTGGATGTTGAGCATCTGGGGAAAGTGTGGGGTGCTCAGGAATTTGGGATGAATTAGAGGTCTCTGGGAGTAGGGGGTCCCAGAGGCAGGGCCACCAAGCAAGATTGCACGGTTATACCCTGGAGGAGGGAGAAAGGGGCTGATCAGCCTGCATCCCATGCACAAGGCAAGGGAGAAGTGGAACCTTTAGCTCATTTACACCTGATTGGCTAGTAGTGGTCCTACTCAAAGCAACATTCTGAGAGATTCTGTCCAGGTTTCAGAGGGCTCTGGATATGTTAGAGCCATGTCGGAATGCTCTGGGGTTTGCAGTGAACTCTGAGATTGAAGGAGAGGGTCCCAAGGGTCCTCACAGTCCATCCAGACAGTCCACAGGCTGCTTCAGGCGATTTCCCTGGCGCAGGTAGTCATAAATCTCGCTGTTCTCCACTCCCGGGTATGGGGTTTGGCCCCGTGTGGCAATCTCCCACATTGTCACCCCAAAAGACCACTGTGAGAGACAGAAGGGAGTGATTAGGGAATCTTCCTGTAACAAGGTCACTCCCCCAAAACAGGTTCATGGGCACACACACACTTATGTACGTGTGTTCACAGCTATCCCAATAGGTGCATCCCAATATTCAGAGAAATATGTTGTCACAGGTGTGAACACACATATAGATGACTTTTGCGGATGCACAGATATGCTCACTCTCATACACATTTACCCCCTTCATGGACACATGATGTTACGTGTCATCCCGCACATCCTGGCTATACACATTGTATGAGTTTGGGCACGTGCATGCTCTGTCACTGCTGCTTCTCCTAACCTGAACTGTCCACACTACCACCATGCACACATGGGTCTGTATATGTCCTGGGTGTGTGCACAGAAGTCCACATGCCCCCAGACATGCCCAGCCTGCGTGGATATGCCCTTGTGCAAGGAAGTCCACAAGTCCCTTTAAGTCTCATGTCCACAGCTGCAGAGTCAGGGTAGGCGATGGTCAGGGCATGCCCTCTGATGGTTCCCCATTTCTGGTGGGGCGTACATACCACATCACTCTTGCTGGTATAGACGCGGTCAGCCAGGCTCTCAATAGCAATCCACTTGACCGGCATCTTGGCGATGCGTCCCTGGCGGTAATAGTCCCCATTGTAGATCTTCTTGGACAGCCCAAAGTCTGCCACACACACGGACATATTCTCATTCAGCCTGCCCAGATTGGGGAGACAAACAGTCAGCATGTCAGTCACCTCCACTGGGGTGCCTGCTGTGGCTTTCAGACACATCTTAGCCTCTTGCCCGTGCTGTCCTGCCTAGGGGTGGGGATCTGTGTCCCGACCCCTGGCCCCAGTCCGGGAGGAAACTGCTTCACTTCTTATTTCCTCTGTAAAATTAGGATGGAACAAGGAACTTCTAAAGGCCTTCCCAGCTTTGGTTTTTTGCCAGATTCTAAGATCCTTCCTAAGGCTCCTTGGGTTTGATTCTCTGATTGAAAAAAAAAAAAAAAGACTAGGAATGGTGGCTCACACCTGTGATCCTAGCATTCTGGGAAGCCAAGGTGAGTGGACTGCTTAAGCTCATGAGTTCAAGACCAGCCTGAGCAAGAATGAGACCACATCTCTACTAAAAAACTAGAAAAACTAGCTAGGCATCATGGCAAAAGCCTGTAATCCTAGCTACTCAGCTATTCGGGAACCTTGAGCCCAGGAGTTTGAGGTTGTTGTGAGCTATGATGATGTCACAGCACTCTACCCAGGGTGACAGAGTAAGACTCTGTCTCAAACAAAACAAATAGTTTTCCTAAAGTATGCTATACATAAAGAAAGGTGCACAGATCCTAAGTGTAAGTAATCACAAGTGATAAGTAATTCAGCTCACTGAGTTTTCACCAATACACCTATGTAACCAGAACCAGAGAACATCCTGCGGGGCACAGTGGCTCACGCTTGTGATGTTAGCACTCTGGGAGGCCAAGGTAAGTGGATTGCTTGAGCTCAGGAGTTTGAGACCAGCTTGAGTAAGAGCGAGACCCTGTCTCTAAAAGTAGCCGGGCACTGTGGTGGGCACCCGTAATACCAGCTACTTGGGAGGCTGAGGCAAGTGGATCACTTGAGCCCAAGAGCTTGAGGTTGCTGTGAGCTATGATGCCACAGCACTCTACCCAGGTACAACAGAGCGAGACTCTGTCTCAAATAAATAAATAAATAAAAAGAAACAGAACATGCACAGGACAGATGTCCATACAATGGAATTCCACACAGCTGGGAAAAAGAATAAACCACTGACACACACAACAACATGGATTCATCTGAGAAACATAGTGTGCCAAAGACACCAGATACAAATGAGTACAAACTACATGAGCCCACTTGGACACCACTGAAGAACAGATGAAACTGGTGCTGGTGACAGAAATCAGAATAGTGGTTACCATTGTGGGCAAGGACTGGGAAGGAGCACAAGGGAGGCTCATCTAGTGGTGGTTATGCCGGTCTGCACACACATGAAAGTTCATCGAGCTGCACATACACAATGACATATACAATGTGCGTCTCAGGGCTCGGCGCCTGTGGCTCAATCAGCTAAGGCGCCAGCCACGTACACCTAAGGTGGCAGGTTCGAATCCCCAGCCTGGGCCCGCCAAACAACAATGATGGCTGCAACCAAAAAATGGCCGAGCGTTGTGGCAAGCGCCTGTGGTCCCAGCTACTTGGGAGGCTGAGGCAGGAGACTCGCTTGAGCCCAGGAGTTGGAGGTTGCTATGAGCTGTGATGCCATGGCACTCTACCCAGGGGGATAGCTTGAGGCTCCGTCTCAAAAAAAAAAAA
>CAUYQV010066421.1:0-22005 GCA_963574575.1 Galagoides demidoff
GTCCAGAAACTTTGAACAGGTTTATTTATATTTATAATTGTTATAAAGGTGGACTGTTGAAACGTGTTCCCTGAGACATTTGGACTTGCTTTACACCCCTAGATTTATATAATATTAAAGGTAAAAAAAAAATTAAATATATAAATATTAAAGGCCAGGCACAGTGACTCACACCTGTAATCCTAGCATTCTGGGAGACCAAAACGAGTGGATTGCCTGAGTTCACAGGTCCAAGACCAGCCTGAGCCAGAGTGAGACCTCTAAAAATAGCCAAGTGTTGTGGCAGGCACCTGTAGTCTCGCTACTTGGGAGGCTGAGGCCAGAGAATCCCTTGAGTCCCAGAGTTTGAGATTGCTGTAAGCCACGGTACTCTACTGAGGGAAACAAACTGAGACCCTGTCTCAAAAAAAAAAAAAAAAAGATTAGGCCTGAGAACAGACCTGGCATCTGTGTTAGGCAAGCAGTCGGACTCACCTACATCTCCTTCCTAGCTCCACAGTCATACTTTATCTTGTTTTCCAATTCAGGTTGGCAAAAGAACCATTATCAATAAGCTCTTCTTTGACCTTGCCCAGGAGGAGGAAAGTGTCTTGGATGCAGAATTCTTAAAGGTACTCAGAAATGATCTGATTCTACTTAACTCCAAGTCTTCTAAGAGTTTACTTTCTACTCCGACACAAGGAGGGTACTTAGAGTATTAAGGTGGCGTTGTAGAGGGAAGACTTGGTAGAGATTTCATGGCAGGCAGCAAGGAGAGTAGAGGACAAGTGATGAGACACAGTCATCAGAGAAATACACTGTAAGGCAGTGGTTCTCAACCCAGGTTGCGGTCTCCTGTCGTGACCCATAGGAATTGTATTAAAGTGCTGTAGCATTAGGAAGGTTAAGAACCACTGCTGTAAGGGAAAAAGGAGGTTGCTTGACTGTGAACTCTTCCCTTGGGATTTCAGGGCATTTCCCACCAAAGGGTGGAGTGCCCTTCCTGAGCTCCCCTCACCTTTTGAAAGTCTACTTTGTTGCTGGGACAGTTAGTAACAGATTAGAAAACTCTCCCACTCTGTACTGTTGGACCCACTATTACTTAGCCTGGTTATACCTCAAAATTGCCTGAGGAGCTTGGTATAAAGTCATATGCTTAAACCTTCCCCAAACCAAAAATAGAGGGCAGAGGCTCTGGAATAAAGATTTTCAGTCGAGATGGAAACCCACCTTGCAGGGGAGAATGGGTAGATTTCTCCTATATTTCTTTTCTTTCCCCTCCATATCTAAAATTTAGCTTTCTTTGTGCATGAAAAGGGCTGGATTCGTAGAAGGCTTTTGAGGAAGTTTGTTTGGGATTCATGGATGATTCCTGGACCCTGAGAGTTAATTTGCTGGGCATCTGTCAGATCAGAGTTCATTCAGCCCTGGCCCCAGAGTGTCATGATGTCTTTGGAACCTCTATTCTTCAAGAATAAGGAGTTTTTGTGCTTAAAGCTATCATGTGCATCGTTGGTAACTTCTCCCATCTGTCTCCCTTGGTAGAGTGCTATGGTGTCACAGCTCACAGCAACTTCAAACTCTTGGGCTTAAGCTATTCTCTTGCCTCAGCCTCCCAAGTAGCTAGGACTACAGGTGCCTGCCACAATGCCCAGCTATTTTTTGTTGTTTTTTTTTTTTTTTTTGAGACGGAGCCTCAAGCTATCCCCCTGGGTAGAGTGCCATGGCATTACAGCTCATAGCAACCTCCAACTCCTGGGCTTAAGCGAGTCTCCTGCCTCCGCCTCCCAAGTAGCTGGGACCATAGGCGCCCGCCACAACGCCTGGCCATTTTTTGGTTGCAGCCATTGTTGTTGTTTGGCGGGCCGGGCTGGGGATTCGAACCCGCCACCTTAGGTGTACGTGGCTGGCACCTTAGCCGATTGAGCCACAGGCGCCGAGCCCTTTGTTGTTTTTATTGTTACATTTGTCATTGTTTAGCTGGCCCTGGCTGGTTGAAACCCACCACCCTTGGTGCATGTGGCTGGCGCCACAATCACTTTTTCTGTTTTTCAAAGCCGGAGCTATGAGACAAGGAGGTAAGTTCTTTAGTACTTGTGAAGGTCAAGTGCAAGTTTGGAGCAAGGGTTTGGAACCCCCTGTGAGGATGTGAAAGGAGCTAGGGGCTATGGTTAATGGTACAACAGTCTTGGGTTGGTGTCTGTTCTCAGGCAACCCTTGCATGCTGTTTCTACCTACCGTTTTCATTCCCAGCTATTCACCCTATACTAACCAGTGAAGCCACCAAAAGTTCCTGCCTCAGAGTCCTTGTTAAAGTTTGATAGCAAGGGCCACCCACTGGGCCAGGCCTTGGTATTGGTCACCTGTGAAATTCTGAGTCTTAGGTTCATCTTAGAAGGGAGATCTAGAGTAAAGTTTGCCTGAATTCCATCTAGCTACTACTATGGACTCTTGGTAAAATGTTTCAGTTCTGGGCAGCACCTGTGGCTCAGAGGAGTAGGGTGCCGGCCCCATATGCCAGAGGTGGTGGGTTCAAACCCAGCCCCAGTCCCCCCCCCAAAAAAAAAACTGCAAATGTTTCAATTCTGTAAAACCTTGGTTTTGGAGTAAATACCACTCTTGCCCATAGGGATATTAAGTTCTCTAGGCTCTTAAATGGGTGCTGGGTTTAGTTCTGCTCCAGCCTCTCAGCATTTCTGTGGCATGGTTCTGGAACATATGTAAGGGCTTCAGGAAGCTCTTGCACTTGACCTTCACAACAGTCTGGTTAGAGCCTACCATGTGTGAGATTTCATCCAGGTTTACAAAGCTGTTCTGGCTTACCTACCTCTGTTGATCCTGGGGCTGGAAGGTTTTTGGTACACAGAGCCAGCTTAGAGCTTGGAAAGGAGATAGACTGTGATATAAACAGATTTAAGGTAGAGAGAAGGAGTAGTGGCCCAAAGTCCTTGGCCTTTCCTATTCTGTGTCCCTAGTAAGTGCAGCTGGTGCTCGGAGAGAATGAGGCCAGCATAGAGAATGAGGCCAAGGAAGTGAAAGAAGCCTCTGTTGAAAGTGATCACATGTTCTCAACTTTGTTCCCCTTGTCACTATTCTACCTCTTCCCTGTCTTGGGCCTTGCTCCTGAGATTATTTTTTCCCCTTTATCTTTTTTTTTTTTTTTTTTTTTTTTTTTTTTGAGACTGAGCCTCAAGCTGTTCCCCTGGGTAGAGTGCTGTGGCATCACAGCTCACAGGAACCTCCAACTCCTGGGCTCAAGCGAGTCTTCCGCCTCAGCCTCCCAAGTAGCTGGGACCACAGGCATCCGCCACAATGCCTGGCTATTTTTTGGTTGCAGCCGTCATTGTCGTTTTGGCGGGCCTGGGCTGGATTTGAACCTGCCACCTTAGGTGTATGTGGCTGGCACCCCAGCCACTTGAGCCACAGGCGCTGAGCCTTTTTTTAAAATTTGAGACAGAGTCTCACTCTGTTTCACCCTGGCTGGAGTGCCCTGGCCTCAGCCTCGCTCACAATAACTTCAAACCTCCTGGGCTCAGGCAATCCTCCTGCCTCAGCCTTCTGAGTAGCTGGAACTACAGACACCTACCACAATGCCCAGGTAATTTTTCTATTTTTAGTAGAGACAGGATCTCTGGCTCAGCTGGTCTCAAACTCCTTAGCTCAAGGGATCCTCCTTCTTCAGTCTTCCAGAGCGCTGTGATTACAGGCATGAGCTGCTATGCCCAGTCTTTTTCTTCCATCTAACTTTTCAAAAAGGCACATAGAGCTGAGGTGGATGGATTGCTTGAGCTGAAAAGTTCGAGACCACCTTGAATAACAGCGAGACCCCATCTCTACTAAAAATAGGAAAAACTAGCTGGGCATTGTGGTGGGCACCTATAGTACCAGCTATTCAGAAGGCTGAAGTAAGAGTTTGAGGTTGCTGTGAGTTATGATGCCATGGTACTCAACCTAAGGTGATAGAGGGAAACTCTGTCTCAAAAAAACCAAAACCGAAACAAAACCCTAGCTTTGCACAGTGGCAATATTGTGGCCAATGAAGTTTATCTGAGGCACAATTATTGCTAATTGAAAACTTTTCCTGGGTGGTGCCTGTGGCTCAAAGGACTAGGGCACTGGCCCCATATACTGGTGGTGGCGGGTTCAAACACAACACTGGCCAAAAACTGCCAAGAAAAAAAAAGAAAACTTTTCCCAATACCCTGCTAATGACTTGCAATGGCAATTTTTGACGGTCTCTATGAAGACTGAAAAAAAAAAAAGAAACAACCCCCCAAACAAAAAAAAGGTACATAAAAATAAATTAGTGCTTATCTATTCATTTTTGGCTTAGCTTGGCCTTGAGGTACAGCAGTATTCATGTCTTCTTAGACCTATAGGCCTCATTATCCAATCCTGGGACTCCCCACAGCCTTATAGGAGGCCATGTGAAGGTTAGCTATGATACTTTCCTGCTGCTCATTGTGGGTATTGCCTTCCAGAATGAACTGGACAATATCAGAGCCCAGCTTTCCCAGAAAGGTAAGTTAGCAAGAGACACAAGGCTCTTAGATGCT
The DNA here is from genome assembly GCA_963574575.1 of Galagoides demidoff. Taxonomy (NCBI): domain Eukaryota; kingdom Metazoa; phylum Chordata; class Mammalia; order Primates; family Galagidae; genus Galagoides; species Galagoides demidoff. Next base: position 4,536 of record CAUYQV010066421.1, read on the forward strand.
GGAGGAAGGAGCCCTAGGAGAAAGGCCTTTAACCTTTTGGCAGAGTCAGGCGTGCTCCCTCCTTTGTTCAAGAGCCCTGCTAGCTCTTGTGACTGGCAGAAAAAGAAAGGAAAGGGAAGTGACTGAAGCTGTCCACCCAGACCAGGTGAGCCTCTTCTTTCTGTCTGCAGTTTCTTGCCTAGGCTGGGAAGGGCTTACCGAATGGGACAGAGTATCTTCAGAAAGGGCTCAGCTGTTTAGTTTGGCTAGAACCTACTTGAGTTCTGGAATGATGAACTGACTAGACCCATGGGAGGGGGATGGTAAAATCTTTTCCCAAGTAATTCAAGCAGCAAAAGGAGTATTTGTCTCTGAATGAAGACTCTGGCTCAGCTTCTTTAGTTTGGTGCATGACAGAGAGACCCAATCCAGCCATCCAACTTTCTGGCCTAAACTTGTTTCTTTTTTTTGAGACAGAGTCTCACTATGTCACCCTTAGTAGAGTGCTGTGTCGTCATAGCAACCTCTAACTTGGGCTTAGTGATTCTTTTGCCTCAGCCTCCCAAGTAACTGGGACTACACCCGTCTATTTTTTGTTTGTTGTTGTTGTTTTGTTGCAGTATTCATTGTTGTTTAGCAGGCCCAAGCTGGGTTCAAACCTGCCTGCCTCAGTGTATGTGGCTTACACCCTAACAACTGAGCTATAGGTGCCAAGCCTAAACTTTGTTTCTTTTTTTTTTTTAGAGACAGAGTCTTACTTTATCGACCTCGTTAGAGTGCTATGGTGTCATAGCTCACAGCAACTGCCAACTCCTGGGCCTAGGCGATTCTCTTGCCTTAGCCTCCCAAGTAGCTGGACCACATGTGCCCGCCACAACACCCAGCTGTTTTTTTTGTTGCATTTTGGCTGGGATCAGACTCGAACCCGACACCCTTGGTATATGGGGCTGGTGCCCTACCCACTGAGCCACATGCGCTGCCCTAAGCCTTTTTTCTCATCTGGCTCAGGGATGAGGTGCTACCCAGATTCTCATGCTGATACGTACATTGACCTCTCTTTCTCCTTTCTCTTCCCCCTGTTCCAGAGAAGGAAAAACAGGACAGCCAGGTCATCATTGATACTCTGCGAGACACACTGGAAGAACGTAATGCCACTGTGGAATCTCTGCAGCAGGTCTTAGGCAAGGCTGAGATGCTGTGCTCCACACTCAAAGTGGGTTCTGGTCTTGTGGGCCCAGAGTTGGTAGGGAGATATAGCCCTAGTGTTGGACTCACGATTTAGGGCTTATCTTCTGGTTCTGCCCTAGTCAATACCTTGGTTTGTGGAGTTGTAAAATGGAGGCTGATTACTTCTTCCCCAAGTCCTCCCGTACCATACTCATCCAATCCATAAGAAATGTGATATATTGACTGTGCTTGTAGATTCTGTACTAGGTAGTCTGGAGAGACAAGAAGCTTTTTCAGCAGTTTACAGAGAGAATGCTCAACTAAGATTTCAGTGAGGCTGGGCTATATTTCCGATAATGGTTCATGCTCCACTGATGAGGCCAGCTTGAAGAACCTTCCATTAGCACTCCAGATCTTGGCTAGGTTGCTCTCTGGAGTCAGATCAAACAGCATCCCAGGGAAGAGCAAGGGCCTTTGAAGTCGGTTGTGCTGAGCTGACCGAGCAGATCAAAGCCTGCAGAGCAAACAGCCCTAGACCCAGATGAATTTTCTATCAGCCTGGGATGGTGAGCCTCTTGCTCTCCAAGGGCCATGAGGTGATTGATCTGAACCCATGATTGATATTCTGGCCTTTTAGGCAGGAGCAGTGCTTGCTGTATGCACTTTGAAAGGGAAAGGGAGCCATCTTTATGAAGAGACAAGGCCCCAGGATATTCATTGTCTGTTCCTAGTCAAGGTCTGGGCCAGATCACATGGCATAGCTGGTGGGAAGGAGCAAACTAGCACCTGTCTGCAGAGCAGGAGTCTCTGATGGCATTCTCACATCAGAGATGAGTGATCTTATGCTTAGGGCAACCGTGGCCAGCTGGGCCTGGCTCAGTTGTCCTATCTTGGCAACTGCAGGTCTGGATGGTGGATGGTGAGGCCTGGGTTTGTGTCCTGGACTTCTTCAGCTACCTGTACAACATTACCATGAGGCTCATATCACTGGACCATGGCAGTTCACACTAGGCCTGTGAATGCTGGCAGTAGGTTGTGCCTATGATAAGACATATCTCAGGAGAAAGCAGGCCAGTAAGCGAGGAAGTAGCTGGCTTAGAGCCTCTTGGCAGTAAAAGCACAAGCCAAAGTGGGCCTTACCTCCTGGCATTTGGGGTCATATATTAGCATTTTCAAAAGATATGGTATAGACAGTTCTCCAGTGAAGTTTTCCCAGTGACTTAAGCTATGGCTCCTGGTATGGGTGTGTTTGATCTTCAGAAGCAGATGAAGTACTTGGAGCAGCAGCAGGATGAGACCAAACAAGCACGGGAGGAGGCCCGCCAGCTCAGGAGCAAGATGAAGACCATGGAGCGGTGAGTTGTTAACTGAGTCCTGTAGTTCCCCAGGGCCCCCAGGTGGTACAGCTCTTAGGACTAAGCAGGGAATGGGGTTGGGTCACCTATGTGGTTCAAATCTCTGTAGGCCATGGAGGGCTCAGGCTAGCCAAGTATGGACACATGTCTCCTTACTTAGCTTCTGTGGACTCCACTTTCTATGGGGGCCCTTGCTACATTTTTCCCTGTATCTGTTGCCTGCGGTCAGATGACCTGGCTAGTCTTTCCTTCCAGGAAACTCTGGGAAATCCCTGAACTTGAGTCCCTCTGTCAGTACCTCTTCTTTCTCAACAGCATCCCTGGAGTTTTGCTCAGCTCTGTTGTAGGGCTTCTCCTTGGGCACACCCACCTGCCAAAGCATCCTAGCAGCCTAGGCTGTTACCACAGTAACAGCAGCAAAGGAAGGCAGAACTGTACTGGGTGCCTACCCATCAGCCTCCAGATTTCAAATGCTGTGGGCTGGATGTGTTTTTCAGGATTGAGCTTCTACTCCAGAGCCAGCGGCCTGAGGTGGAGGAGATGATTCGAGACATGGGTGTGGGACAGCCAGCAGTGGAGCAGCTGGCTATGTACTGTGTGTCCCTTAAGAAGTATGTACTCTGGCCCCTTTCAACAAGCTCAGGAGCTAGTCCATGGGGCCCCAGCCATGATACTGCTTCCCATCTCTTGTAAAGCAGATGGAGTTAAGGAGAAGGGGCAAGCTCTGGAACCATGCTGCTGTAGTCTAAAACCTGACTTTACCTCTACATCTCATCAGCTTTATGTACTGGGGCCAGTATTTTGGCTTCTCTAACCCTCAGCTTCCTGAATGGAGATAGAATTAGACATGCCTCACAGTTGTTAAGAGAATTGAGTGTGAATTATACATGTTGTTTCTTTATTTTATTTATTTATTTTTTTGAGACGGAGCCTCAAGCTATCCCCTGGGTAGAGTGCCATGGCATCACAGCTCATAGCAACCTCCAACTCCTGGGCTCAAGCGAGTCTCCTGCCTCCGCCTCCCAAGCAGCTGGGACCACAGGCGCCCGCCACAACACCCGGCCATTTTTTGGTTGCAGCCATCATGGTTGTTTGGCGGGCCCGGGCTAGGGATTCAAACCCGCCACCTTAGGTGTACGTGGCTGGTGCCTTAGCTGATTGAGCCACAGGGTCTGCTCTTATTCAAGCTGGTCTCAAACTCCTGGGCCCAAGCAGTCCTCCTGCCTTGGCCTCCCAGAGTGCTGGGATTATAGGCAAGACCCACTGTGCCCAGCCATATTCATTGCATTTTAGATATGATATGCCAGTATCTATCAATTATAGATATCAATATCTATCATATCTTTTAGATAGATATGCCAATATCTATCAATTCCCACTTTTAATTCATTTATATATATTCTTAGTACCCCCTATTAGTATGTTTCATAAGAGGTTTCCCAAGTATGAATAAAACCAAGTACTATGTGTAAATATTTCAGGAAAGCTGGGCATGGTGGCTCATGCCTATAATCCTAGCCCTCTGGTAGGCTGAGGTGGGAAGATTACTTGAGCTCAGGAGTTTGAGATGAGTTTGAATAAGAGGCAGACCTTCTGTTCTAAAAATTGAAAAAAAAAGAAAACTAGCTGGATGTAGTTCCAGGTACTTGGGAGACTGAGCCAGGAGGATCACTTTGAACCCAGAAGTTTGAGGTTGCTGTGAGCTAGGCTGATGCCATAGCACTCTAGCCTGGGCATCAGAGTAAGGCTCTGTCTCAAAAAAAGAAAAAAAGATTTTAGGAAAGAGGACTGTATCAGTCTTAGGATTAGTGTAATAACACAAAGCTAATAATGGTAACAAATGATATGACATTTATTCAACTTCATTATGAAGATCAAAATTTCAAAATTAAGTTGATTTTATCCTTAAATTTTAGAGATGATTATTTTTCATCTATGTTTTTAAATGCATATGAACTTCTGCATAGTTGCATTTTTCTTTGCTAGAAGAAAATTGTTATTATTTTTTATTATCCATTATTTGTCCACCACTTTATTTTAAGTGAAAATGACTCAATTCTTGAGTTTCACTGGTTCACAGCTGGAGATGAATTGTGACTCAAAATGGATTATGTACTTCACCTATACCTGATTTAAATGATTTAGATAATGATACTTGGGAACCTTTGGGTTGATGACATAGAAATGAGCTGTTGTACTTTAAGTTAATACTGTAATTCATTGACAGTTTGGGGGTATGAAAATGGGATGAATATACTTTGATTGTAAGATAGATGTGAATATTTGGGGGCTTGAAAATAGACCATGATAGGCAGAATAATGCCATCACTGGAAACATCTACATGTTCTAATCTTCAGAACCTTTGAGTAGGTAGGTGACATAGCAAGGGCATATGAAAGTGGTAGATGAAGTTAAGGTAATCTAACTCTAAGATAAAGATATTGCTCTGGATTATCTAAAATAATCCAGTACTATAATTACAAGTGTTCTTTAAAGCTGAAGAGGGAGGCAGAAGAATCAGTGTCAAAGTGATGTAATGTGAGAAAGACAATACTGGCCATTGCTGTCTTTGAAGACAGAAAGGGGGGTCACCGTCCAAGAAATGTGGGCAGCATCTAGGTGAAAAAGGCAAGAAAGTGGATTTTTACCTAGTGCCTTCAGAAAGTAATACAGTCTTGCCATAACTTTGATTTTACCCCCCTGAGACCCATTTTAGACTTAGATCTCTGTAGATTTACAGAAACATTAGATAGATTTAGGTTGTTTTTAAGCCACTAAGTTTATAATAATTTGTTACAGCAGCAACAGGAATGGAATGCATCAGTTTTGCAACACAATTTTTCTTATTATTTTTCTTTTTTAAACTCCCTATAATGCCTGTATTATTTTTGCAACTGATCATCATTTTTTTCTCAATTTCAGAAAAGGTTACAAGTTTTCCCAGTGTTCCACAGCTACTAAATGAAACTCAACCTAGGGCTTCTGACTAAATTGTCCACTAAATTATCCACTTACTAAATATGATAAAACAAGGAAAAAAGGAAAGGAATTTAGCCTGGAATTCCATTTTGCAGATTTTTACATTTAGTCAACAATGATTGTGATTTTTTCTAGGAACTGGCTTGATAGAAAACTTTGCAAATAAAAAAAAATAACTATAAAAGGATGCCTGTTCCAGAGAAGCTCAAGTTAAACTATATGAAAATTAGAAATCTAAAGTAACTGTTGTACTGAAATCATTACTTAAACAAAATTCATCTGGCAACTTTCTAGAAGGAGGTTCAAGGAGGGAATTAGGGAGTTAGAGATGCCGATTAAGAAGATGTTGTAGTAGTTCTGATGCAAGGACATGAAAGAGTAGAATATTATTTTTATAGCAGAATTGCTCAAACTTGGCACAGTTGACATTTGCAGCCAGATTATTCTTTGTGGTGGGCAGGGGGCTGTTCTACACTTTGTGAGAGGTTTATTAGCATCTCTTTCTGCTCACTAAATGCCCCTATCCATTTACTAGTTGTGACAACAAAAATGTCTCCAGAAATTGCCAGATGTCCTGTGGGGCTGGGGTAGGAGGTGACAAAATAGCCTCCAGTTGAGGACCAGTTCTGTTTTAAAGTTGTTACAATTTACTTCTACTTTTATTAAACTCTAACCAGTAAGAAAGCAATTATAAAAGAAAATTTTAATATTGGTTTATCTCTATGTGTTTATTGTTTCTACTTTTTGTAATTGGATAATTTTAATACATGTTTTATTTTGCTTATACTATTGAAATTCTTCTGTAATGATTATGGTTTATATTTTTAAAAGTTAATCTGCCATATTCAGGTTATTTGTTGGACCCCTATCCATGAATGTAGAGAACCAGTGGTTCTCAGTGGTTTAATAGTCTCTACCTTAGGTAATTTTTCTATATTAATAAATATATTTCTTTATTTTAAAGATTCTGCTTTGAAGAGCATGGTATTATTAACTAACACACATTATAGCAGCTTATTTGTGGCATATTGCTATGAGTAACACTTAAGCTAGAGTAGGGTTAATTTATTAGAAGCCTCCTGAAGGTCTGTGTAACCATGACTGAACTAGTTTTCTCATACAGTCTAGGAAAGAGAGAAGTAATAAAGATCAGAATTTTGGGAGGCAATAAGCAGAGTGGTTAAAATTATAGCCCTTCTAAATCCTAGCTCTGCATCTTGTTAGTTTAGTGACCTTGGACGAGCAGTTTAACTTGTCTTTACCTCCATCTCTTCATCTGTAAAATGGGGTTAATAATAGTGCCTGCCTCACAAGGTACGGTAAAACACAAAAGATTAAACATATATGCTATGGTTTAGATATGGTTTGTTTTTCCCCAGCAAATCTCTTGTTAAAATTTGCTCCCCAGTATGGCAGTGTTGGGAGGTAGAGCTGTTCTTGTGGTAGTGGGTGAGTTCTCCCTCTGGAGAGACTGTATTGGTAACTGGGCAAATGAATTATTTCCCAGGAGAGTAGGTTGCTGTAAGTCCAGGATGCCCCTTGGGTTTGTCCTTTTCACATGAGCCTGTAAAAAAGCCCTCACCGGAAGCCGAGCAGAGGCTGGCACCGTACTTCTTATATAGCCTTGCAAAACCGTGGGAGAAGAAACCTGTTTGCTGTATAATTTACTCAGCCTCAGGTATAGCAACACAGAATGAACTAAGAAAATGTAAAGTTCTTAGAACAGCACGTGGCTCAAGCAAATGCTCTGTAATTATTAGCTGTAACTACCTGTGATTTTGCTTTTATTTCATACTGTCCATGAGGATTGAGTGCCTTTTGAGCTTCTCATTTCTCCTTCTGTCTGTTCTTTGAGTGCAGAGACTCATCACTGATTTGATTCTCTTCTGACTTTGTACTCTCCATGGGCTGTGCCACCTGGATCAGTGGTTTTGGTCATCATCTCTAGATGATTTTTCCCTAGTCCCTCTTTCTTGAGCTCCCATCCTAAATCCCCAACATTCTAATACAAAAATAGATCTAAAGTGATGCAGGTGGCATCTGTGGCTCAATGGGTAGGGTGCCAGCCCCATATACTGAGGGTGGTGGGTTCAAACTTGGCTTCAGCCAAACTGCAACAAAAAAATAGCCGGGCATAGTGGCGGGCACCCGTGGTCCCAGCTACTCAGGAGGCTGAGGCAAGAGAATCGCCTAAGCCCAGGAGTTGGAAGGTTGCTGTGAGCTGTGACACATGGCACTCTACTGAGGGTGATAAAGTGAGACTCTGTCTCTAAAAAAATTAAAAACAGTGATGATGCCCTGATTAAACAAATAAAACAAATAGCCTTATCAAATGTTCAGGGCCTTCAGGGCTACTATCTCCCCACATGCCCTATACTACCAGTGCATCACAATATGGACTGTGATGTTCCAAACCTACAATAAGCTTTTATACCTGTATCCTTTTCCATCAGCTGAAATCTAATTTAGTCTTTAGGACCCAGCTTGCATGTCCGTTTTTCTGGGTTCTTCTCAAGTCTGAAATGTAGCAGGCATTTTTGACATATTCACAAATCTTACCATTCCCACCCTAACCTAATCTATCACCAAGTTTTGTTGCTTTTACGTCCAAAATGTTTTTGGAGTCTTTCTACTTCTCTGTGTCCATTCTGGCTCTCTTTGTTCTGGATCTCAGTAACAGTCTCTTTTCTGCTTCTCCCCTAACCCGCTCTTAAGCCCCTCCTTTCCACTGTGAATTGAATCACATAATTCCTCTTTCTAAAGTCATTCAGTGGCTTCGTAATGAACATAATAGAACCATAAGTCCTTAAAGTGGCCTACATGACTCTTGCAGTATGACCTCTGACCACCTCCCTGATGTTACCTGAAACTTTGATCTGCTCCTCACCATGTTCCCTGAGATACTTCAAACTTTCTTCCACCTAAAGACATTCATACTGCCTTTGTTTCTTCTGAAATCATCTGTTTGCAATTCTGTCTGCTTGTCTCCTACCTGCTGGGACATACCCCATTCTTAGGTCTCAACTGAAATAATCCTTAGAGAAACCTCGCACCTCCCTTATCCCATGATCTAAACTGTGTAACCTCTATTGATCACACCAGTTGTAGAAAAATACATACATGCATCATATATAATGTTACCTCTGTTTCATTTTTCACATGCATGTGTAAGTGATTGTAAATTGGTTTCAGTGTTGTACTGAGCATATTGGACATTCTTTTTTCCATTCCTGAGATACTTTACTAAGAAGAATATTTTCCAGCTCCATCCATGTAAACATAAAAGGTAAAGTCTTCATTTTTCTTTTAATGCTAATTCTGTAATTGGGTAAAAGTGGTGAGGGCTATGTTGTTTAGTAGGATGTAAACACTCCAATTTGTACAAATAATCAACACATTGAATCCCATAATGGCATAAATATATTTATGATCTATGTACAAATGACTGAATAAAAAAAAAAGGAAAAAAATGTAATCTCTGATATTTTCCTTAACAGTACCCTATATATTTTTTCTTCTATAGCACATATTCCATTTTTTAATTACACATTTAGGCATTTATTTAGTTAATGTCTGTCTCTACCATGTGCTCAATAAAAAGAAGGATCTGTCTATTCTGTTCACCATTGTGTACTTACATTTTAAAACTTGGGTACAGAGCTTGTCATATAGTAGGTATTGAATAAATAAATAGAGGAATAAGTGAATGTAATAAACTATGAAAACTTTCCTCTACCGTTCAGTTTTCTAGGTTCACAGAGAACTTATTTATGATACTGCTGTATCATTAATCACATTCTATGAGAGTTATCCATACATCCTACCAGACTGGGGACCCTCCACTCCTTGTTCATTTTTCAGTCTCTGTATCTAGCACAGTCAAGGGCACATAATGTTCAATAAGTATTTGTCCCAGTAGTTTAATTTTCACTACAAAAGTTCTAAAAGTTCTTTATTTGTTTTCAGTGTTATTTTCAAAGACACAGTATATTCTAACCACTGGGTTAGTCCCACTTTGGAATGGAATTATTTTCAGTACTAATTTTTTTCTTCAACGTGAAAAAAGCTTTCCTAGTTTAACTATTCTAGCCTCTCCTCCATGCCTCACCCCCTCATCCTGAAGTGAGAAGGAGTCCAGCCAGGGAGTGTGGAGGGGTAAACTGGGTCACGTGGAGCCAGTCCTTTCCTTTTCCTTTTCTCTTTGAAACTTAGCATGCCTCAGTTTTTTCTACTCTGCTTTCCTTAAGTTTTATAGTGGCAGGGCTCCATGAGAGTACAGGCTTCAGTACTACCCTTAATGGTGTGAGTTAAGTTACTGCAATTCAAATTAGAAAACCCTTGCCTGCAGATATAAGCCATATTCTCTAGTATCTGTTATATCAGTAGTAAATGAGACATTTTTCCTTCCCTTCTGCCTTTTTTATTTTTTAATTGGTCATGTTTTAGGCAGGAAAGAAGAGGGTTATCTGTTGGACCCCTATAAACTCCCTAAATGTATTTTTTATTGTTATTACCCAACTCCAGGATTACTAAAATACAGTTTTTGACCATGATTTTTATTTACTGTAGATAGTAACAAAAGAGACAAATTTAAACATTTTAGGTATTTTCTGTACCCATAGTTTTTTGTGGCATGGTTATACATTTTATATAATCAATATTTGTGCCTGTATAATGCAACAGGAAACTTGTTTCAGTAATAAATCTGCAAAGTCAACAACATGAGATTTTCATTCTGAGCACTTAAAGATAGGTTGGTTTTGTGAAGAGCATATTTGCAATGTAAACTGCATGAAACTTAATATACACCTGCTACTCAAAGACTCTTAGGTACATTAATGTGAAGTGGTAAAGAAGTGCTCTGGCCTCTTTGGTGAAAAAGTCATTCAGTTTAGTTGGTCAAAGAGTGCACGTTGATGGTCTTTAGAATTATAAGAAAGCATAAATGCATGTGGCATTAAAACACTTTTAAACTCTCTAAAAGATATACTGATAAATTGTACTGTACATATGTACACATACATATGTAATTTTAATTTTATGAAATGTGTATAAATGTGGCAATAGTCTATGTTGATTGAATAAAAATTCAAACACTACAAAGATGTAAAATGTCAAAATCTCCCTTCCCATCGCTTTGCTCTGATCCCCTAGATGGAACCATTGTTAAAAGTTTGCTGTGCAGCAGAGTTTCTCTGTTTCTCTGTATCTGTATGTGTGCATGTATACATACATATACACGTCTGTGTTTGTTCAGCAAAATGGGATTGCGAGAGCACGCTTAGTGGTCTTCAGTTTGCTTTATGGTTTAGCAAAATGTAGACATTTCCCACATTAATGTTTACTGACCAACTTCATTCTTTTTAATGCCTTTGTAATAGAGAAGCACATTTATGCACTCACTCTCCCATTAATAGATGTATGAGGTTCCAAATATTCACAACTAGAGACATTTTTATAAATGTAGCCTTAAATAATTGCAGAAGTGTTTCTGTAACGTTATTTATAATGAGCATCGTTTAGTAGAGTAATAGGAATTGTATTACAGACATTTAGAAAGTAGTCTACAGTTACTTTTTGTTTCCAACAGGAATTGACTCAGAGTGGACACATGTAACAAAATCTCAGTTCTAAAGTTTCTGCAAAGTATTAGTCAAATAATTTTATGTTTATACCAAATGGGTATTATCTCTCTCTCTCTCTCTCTGTCTTTTTAACATTTATAAAGTATGAAAAACCCTATTTAATTCCAGGATGATTCTTAGCTGTGTATTTTGTTGAAGATTTCTGTTGACTCTGCATCTTTTCTGGTAAAACTTCATCATTTATTCACTAAGAGAAGTGTCTCTACAGCATTGATTATGTAGCCTTCAAGCTAATACAGATCCCCTGTTTTGTGAATTCTTGGCTCATAACATAGTTATTAAAGCTTGCAAGTAAGTGCAGGAGAAATTTTGATGGTAGAATCAATTGATTACTTTCAAAATTATATTCTGATATAAATGTACCTATTCATCCCCTAGATTTTGAAATAATTTTCTTTATGATAGAAGCTATATACAACATTGCAGTGATCATTTTCTAAATTCCTTGGTGTCATTGATGCCATAATATAAAGTGAAGGGTGTGGCACAGACATGATACATACATTGCTGGGTGCAGTATACATTACAAATACATATTTGGAATGTAATTTAATATATATAAATTATTGTAAGCATCTTAAAATTGTTTATGTCATTTGACTCAACAAATCCACTCATGAGCTCTGTATCAAGGAAAAAAATATAGGTGCGAATAAGTTTTATGCACAAAAGTATTCATAGTAATATTGTTTATAGTAGAAAAATAGAACAGAAATCCTCTACCATAAATGAATGATTAGGTCAACTATGCTGTAACCACTTGGACTACCACATAATAACCTTAGATGGTATCAACTGGTATGCATAGTTAACTGGGGGTAATATAATAGCATTAAGAAAAAGAAAAAAACGAGGAAAAAATTGTATAATCACTATTAAATGGAAACTGAAGTCTGCAATGACATATACCTAAATTTTAATAGCATTTGAAATTGAGTACTAAGACTTCGGGTGAAGTTTTTCCTTCTTTCAACTTAAATAGTAGTTGCATATGATTCTGTAGCTAAAAAGAGTATGATGTTAGTTAAGGCTTTTCTACACCTCTGAGAAGTAATTGCAAAAAAAAAAAATTGGAATAGTGCAGGAAATCATAAAAATACATGGAACACAAGTTTTGCTTAAACTAACTGATAATATTGGCTCATCCTGGCCATTATTTGATGATTCAGAGAAAGGTGACAATAACCAGTGCAAACTGCCCTTAGTTACTGTGCGGTGGGAGAGGGAAGTCCTTCTTGACTCCTGTAGACAATCAGTCTATGCACTGAAGCATGAGATCTGCTTACCATTATATTGCTTTGGCTAGCTGCAAGTATATTAATATTCATACCATTATCAGCTAACCTTTTAAAGCTAGCAACAGCAATCTTTTCTGTCAGTACAGACCTAAATTCTACAGCTTGATTATATGCTGAATAGAAAAATACTTCCTATAATTTGCTCTGAATGCCCTCCTTGATTTCAGTAGTCATTCATTCTTATTATTAGGTAGCTAAAAGGGAGCGTGGTCACCATCCAATTCTGATAGGTGTGAAAGAGCGTACACAATTGGTGGTCCATTCGGACTGAAGAGGAGCATGGGAAAAAGGTGGAAAGAAAGATTTCAACTATTTTATTTGGAAAAAAATAAATGTATTAGAATGAACCCTTGTGTACTTTTTAATAGCAGTATCCACAGTACATTGTAACTCTGCATTTACCCTTCCACTTACTCTTTAAAAATATTTATTACAGGGGTTATATTCATGTGTAAACATCTAATGCTCAAAGTTAATAATGTGTTCTCTTCCCTAAAAAGCATTCTTTTAGAATTCCTATTTACTATTAAATTCCTAAAAGTTCAGAACACAATGAACATCATATTTATAGTCATGTACTGTGTAACGACATTAGTCGTAGATGGCCGTGGTCCCATAAGATTTTAATACCATCCTTTTACTGTACCTTTCCTAGGTTTAGACACACAAATACTTCCCTTTGTGTTACCATTGCCCATGCTATTCAGTGTGGTAACATGTTGTACAGGTTATAGCCTAGGAGCAACAGGCTATACCCCATAACCTGGGTGTGTAGTTAGCTATGCCATCTAGGTTTGCGTAAGTGTACTTTATGATGTTTGTGCAATGACAAAATTGCCTTAACGATGCATTTCTCAGAATGTATCCCTCTTGTTAAGTGATGTGTGACTGCATAGAGTATTGTTGGTATTCTATTTTTTCCTTAGTTCTTAAAATAACCTTTATAAACTACATGTAATTTCTGAAGCATAGTATAATGAGCATCTATAAACTTAACTAGAAGATTGCCAATAACTTGCATTAGCTATGGCTCCTTTTTTATCCCATACTTCCTTCCTTACCCTAATTGTTATTAATGTCCCTTATTGCATTTCATTTTCTTATGCATGTGTGGTATATAACTTATTTGATTCATTTTATTTTGTGCTTGTCATTTTCTTTACTGCATTATATAATTAATTTAAACCATATATTTTATATAATCTATCATATATATTCATACCCAAACAATCTATTGATTATTTTTATTGTTTCTGAGTTTTATAAATGGTATCGTATTGTCTGGGACTTGTTTTTATTCAGCATTGTTTCTAAGATTTACCTATGTTGGTGAGCGTAGATATGTGAATATACAGTGATTTTTTTTTCCCCTTTATAATGGACATCTGGATTATTTCAAGTCTTTTCTATCATAGGCAGTGCTAATGTATACATGTTTGTGCATGTGTGCAGAGTTTCTCTAGAATATATGCCTGCTGGAATTGTTGAGTGTAGAGTATGTGGATAAGCTAATGACAGACTGTTTTCCAAAATGATTAAATCAATTTATACTCCCATTGGCACATTACGAAATTTCTCATGGATCTCCATACTCCTCAGTACTTTGTTTTCAGACTTATTAATTTTTGCTAATCCTGTGGGTATAAGATGATATTTCATGGTCTTAAATCTGTATTGCCCTGTGTAGTTGAGCATCTTTTCATCTGCCTATGGCCCATATTTTTCCTACTCTGTAAAATGCCTCCAATTTATTTTTTCATTAAGATATTTGTGTAATTTGTCTTTCTTAAAAACTGAATCCTAGATTTTTTTAATTTTTGGTCTTTTAGCAATTGTAGATTTAGTTCTGTTAATGCATTAAAAATATCTTCTTCTAGCTTATAGGGTTTTATTATTTGCTTTAGACTGTTGTAGTTGAACAGAATTCCTATTTTCCTGTGGTTGAAATTGTCAATCATTTCTTATTATAGTTAGCATTTTTGTTTCTTAGTTAACAATATTTGTTATATGTTTCAAAATAGCAAGAAGAGAGAATTTTAAATATTTTAATCATAAAGAAATGATAATATATGTTTATGGCATTTCAGGAAAAAATGTAATAAAACAAAAATGCCAGATGTGGCAGCTCATGCCTATAGTCCTAGTGCTTTGAAAGGTTGAGTTGCAGGAATGCTTGGGATGATTGTTTGAGGCCAGGAGTTGTTTGAGACCAGCCTCACTCTGTCTCATCAAAAAATAGAGTAATTAGCTGGGCATGGTGGTACACACCTATATTTTCAGGTACTAGGGAAGCTGAAGCAGGAAGATTGCTTGAGCCCAGGAGTGTGAGATTGCAGTGAGCTGTGATGATGCCACCGCATTCTACTCCAGGAGACAGAGCAAGACCTTGTCTCAAAAAAACAAAATAAAACACCCCTCCCCTAAAAAGATAAAACCCAGGACTCCAAAGAAATGGTAAATGTATGAGGCGATAGTTATATTAAATTCCGTGATTTGATTAACACAAAATAATTCACGTATCAAACATCATACTATACCCCATAAAGATATATAAAATGAGGTGAAAGCTATGTTAATTAGTAAGATGTAAGCACTGCAATTTGTACAAATAATCAACACATTGAATTCCACAAAGGCATAAATGTATTCATGATCTATGTATATATAACTTATTTTTAAAAAAGAAGAAGAAAGATATATAATTGTGTGTCAATTAAAATCAAAACAAATTAACACAAATTTAACATTGATACAATACTATTATCAAATATAGTCTATTTTAATATTTCCTCTGTTATCTTTTTTTATGATTAGATATTTTTTCTTTCTTTTTCTCCTCCTTTCTCTTTCTTGTCTTCTTTTTCCCCTTCCTCCTTCTCTCTCTTTTCTTATACCTAGGAAAGATAACACATAATGTTTTCTTTCAAGTTCCTTTAATCAAGAACAATTCCTCAGCTTTTTGTCTTTTATAACATTGACACTTTTTTTTCTTTTTGAGGTGTCAAGGCTAGTTTTTTTTTTTTCCCTGAGACAAGGTCTTGCTCTGTCATCAGGGCTAGAATGTGGTGGCATCATCAAAGCTCACTACAACCTCAAACTCTGGCCCCAAGCAGTCCTCCTACCTCAGCCTCTCAGAGTGCTAGGATTACAGGTGTGAGCCGCCATGCCCAGCCAAGGATAGATGTTTCATTGAATGTACTTTATTTTGGATCTGTCTGTTCCTTTGAGATTAGATTCAAGTTAAACTTTTTTTTCTTTTTTTGGAAAAAACATTATGTAAGTGATAGTGTGTTTATATCAGGTTTTTGTTTTGTTATTGGTAATTTTAAGTTTGACCCATTAGTTAAGATTGTGTGTGCCAGATTTCTCCAGTGAAAAGTGCTGTTTTCCATGGGTAATTTGAGTCATCTTTGAGTGACTCTTTGAGACCTTGTATATATCCTTTCTCCCAAGAACCCTTCAATTAATCATTTTATTGTCCACTAATGATTCTTCCCTGAATTGCCTATTAACAATGGTGGCTACAAAATAGTATTTTTTTTATATGAATGGTAACTATGTACATTAATGCACTTCTGGGTTTTCTTTTTTTTTAAATAGTAATTTTCTAATCATGTCATTCTTCCTCATTTACTTGGTAAAATTCTGTAAAAAGAGAAAAAAACTTTTTTTTCCTTTTAAGAAATTTCTATGTACTCACTAATTTATTTTCATTTCATGTTTTATAATCTATTACTGTAATTATTATTTTTGATGCTCCAATTGTTGTAAATTTGACCAGAGGCATCCCCTTGAAATTTATTTCTGTGTCCCATCGTTTTGGGTTTTTTTTTTTAAAGAATACCTTCCTTCCCTTCCTCTCTTCTTTCCTTTCTTCCCTTTCTTTCCTTCCTTCGTTCCTTCCTCAGACAATATTCTAGGCTAACCTTATGCATTACCTACCTTAATCCTGGAACCAGTTATTTCCTCAGAGTGCTAGATGTGCTCATTGCTTCTGGATGTCATTGCTTTTAATTCTTATTTTTTTGAGACAGAGCCTCAAGCTATCCCCCTGGGTAGAGTGCTGTGGCATCACAGCTCACAGAAACCTCCAACTCTTAGGCTCAAGAGAGTTGCCTGCCTCAACCTCCCAAGTAGCTGGGACCACAGGTGCCCGCCACAATGCCTGGCTATTTTTTGGTTTCAGCCATCATTGTTGTTTTGGCGGGCCTGGGCTGTATTCAAACCCGCCACCTTGGTGTATGTGGCTGGCGCCTTAGCCACTTGAGCCACAGGCGCTGAGCCCATGTCATTGCCTTTAAGCACTATAAATGACAGAACTAAAAATACTATTTTAAAAAAAATTTGTATTTATACTGATCTCCAATTCAAATCCAAAATGACAGAGTTTGTCTTTTCCTCCTCCCATTATATATGTATATCCTTTACTTTTAGTGAAAACTCTGGTTCTTAACAACATCAATATAATTATTCATTTCCTAAATCCTAAAAATATCACAAAATAATTTTAGAATTATAGCTGTCTAATCTTACTAACAACAAACCTATTTTGTAGTTCTTACTGTCTTCCTACATATCCCATTGAAGATATATAAACTACTATGTTCAAAAATTGCTTAAATTATTTTTTATTTTTGTCTGTGATTTTAAATTTGAAATGTGATTAAGTTTCTGTTTAACTCAAGTGTTCTTTTCTGTCAAATTTTATGGTCCTTTTTCTTCAGCTTCACTGATTAATTTTTATTTGTTGATTATATATCAGCATAATTCAAAGTCAAAAGTATATAAAAAATATACTCAGGGGAATCTCATTCGATTTTGTAACTA
Source organism: Galagoides demidoff (assembly GCA_963574575.1). Taxonomy (NCBI): domain Eukaryota; kingdom Metazoa; phylum Chordata; class Mammalia; order Primates; family Galagidae; genus Galagoides; species Galagoides demidoff. The sequence goes on from CAUYQV010066421.1 coordinate 21,787, forward strand.
CTCCACTGCTTCACTCATTGCTATAAGTAACCATTTTCATTAGTTTCTTGTCCATCTTTCCTATGGTTCTTATTATAAAAACAAGTGGATTATTTTCCTTTTTTTTTTTAAGCTAAGGTCTCCCTTTTTCAGGTTGGAGTACAGTGACTTAAGCATAGCTCACTACAGCTTTGGAACTCTTGGGCCCAAGTAATTCTCTGTAGCTAGGACTATAGGTGT
>CAUYQV010066422.1:0-20959 GCA_963574575.1 Galagoides demidoff
AGGCGCCCGCCACAACGCCTGGCCATTTTTTGGTTGCAGCCATCATTGTTGTTTGGCAGGCCCGGGCTGGGGATTCGAACCCGCCACCTTAGGTGTACGTGGCTGGCGCCTTAGCCACTTGAGCCACAGGTGCCGAGCCAGACTTGGTGCCTTCTTGATGAAAATTCCTTTCTTCTGTAACTGAGGCATTTTGAAGGCGTGTAGCTTCATCCAAGCCATATTATTGCTGCCCCCTCCATCTGAGCTCTCTCTAGGGACAGGAAGCCCTCTTCAGACTGCCTTTGTGACACTGGGCTCCAGCCAGGCTGAAGATTAGACCTCACTGCCTCTGCTTGACCTGTTCAACTGTTCACACTGTCTAAAAAGTCTTCCCTAGCTCTGCCTCTGCCTGCCTGCCTGCCCATTTCCTCATCTGGCTGACTTCTATTTATCCTGTAGGGCAGGGCTGGTTTACAGGTTCCCTTGGAAAACCTTCCCTGGCCACCTTTTGCTATCTGCCTCCGTGTAGACTCGCCCTGTGCTGTGTTCACCACTGGACTCTAAGCCCCTCAAGGGGAAGGTTTGTAACTTCGCATCCCTGGGACCCAGTGGGACCCTGACTGTATTGTGTGTAAACTGATGTCTGTTCAGCTAACCCAGCTCTTTAGTTTCACTGTTCAGTTTCTGAGCTTATCAACAAAACTGTTTTTTTTTTCACTCTGAGAATGCTGATGAGGAAAAGAGCCTTCCTGCAGCAAACTGATAAGAATCTATGGGTGATTACAGTGGCCTGGGCTGTTTTCTTTTCTTTTGTTTTACTTAGGCAGATTCAGAAATTAGTATTTATATTATAATCATACTATTTTGAACCAGAAAGGAACTGGAGGCTCAGAAAGCCTTAGGCAGCATGTTCAGGCAATTGGGACCTAGTCCACGAAACTCCTACAACACCTCCCCACTTTTAAAAAAAATTTTCCACATTTTACATTCTAGAAGGTAACCAATATTGAACATTTTTAAAATTTAGATATAAACTGTGAGGCCAAATTCGGTATTCCCTGGTATAATCATATTATGGAGCCTTATTCTGTTCCTGTGACCAGCATGGACTGAGTGTGTTGTCTGCCAGACTCTGGGGAAGTGCGACTCATTTGTGGCTTGTCAAAGCAGTTTTTTAAACTGTGCACGATTTGTAAATTTCCTTTAATCTATCACATAATCATGAGTATTACTAAGATGGCTTTAAATATTTAAATGGTTGTCATGCCTAAACAAGTTTCAAGGCCTGTGCTCAAGTGTTTTAATTTTATACATTCTTAGGGGGAAATGGGCAGGAAATAGGAGAGGGATATTTTTGGAGGTGATAGTACAGAGAGCAGTTTCAGAACTGTCTGTGGTATTTTCTTATGCTATATAGAAATGTAACTTGGTGAGTCAGTTTTTGTTTTATACAGAAAGAACTTACGTGTAATCACTATCTGATGTCCCTGTTCTTCTCAGGTGACTCTGCAGCTCCCTCTTCCGTGTTCCAGCGAGAGGCATTATGAGCTTCTTGGACGTTGCTGCCGCAAATGTGAACCAGGTAGGCTACGAGCACCTCCTCCTGTCCCTCAGAAGTGGGTGGGGCTGCTCCGAGCACCTCCCACTGTTCCTCAGAAGTGGGTGGGGCTTTCGTTATTTTGTTTTGTTTTGTTTCCTGTCAGGTGAAAAGAGAAATTGGATAGACTTTTCATGGCAGTGGCAAGTAGTAATGTCTGTCACTAGGAAGACAAAACTTTTGTTCTCTATAAAATAAGTAAAATCACTTAAAGATCGAAAGCAGTTTTAGAAACCAGTACTTAATTTGTACTGACACACCATTTTCCACAACACTGTTTCTTGAGATAGCAGGAAGTTTTCTCTTAAAACCATGTTTTATCACTATATGATTCAAACTCACAAAATGTGAAATGCCACTGCTGTTTAAAATTGTTTTCACAGAAATTTTATTTTGTGATAATAAAATAAAACCGTACTGGAATTCTTCCTTCTGAGAACTGCCAAAACCCTCATCAGACCTTCTCCCACATACTTGCCGAGGAATAGAAGGCGGACTGGCCACCACTTCTCACGGTTGTTCTGCCAGGAGTGTGGCCAAGTATTTCTGCAGCCCCAGTGAAGTCCTGAGCTCACTGGGTCCACACTCTGTCTTTGTTCTGGAGAGAGGAGAGATGGGTGGGTCATCTTATAACAAGGCCCTTAGGATATGTCAGTGATGAATATTTCTTGGATGTATAGAACCAAGATCCAGTGATTTTCTTTTTCAAGTGTGTGTGTGTAGGTGTGTAAGAAAGAGAGAGAGAAGGACTGACTCTTAGTCAAAACAACTTAACCATGAGCCCTGGTCCTATGAGCATAGGACACAAGAAGTTAACTACCCAGATTCGGGGTGGTGCCAGTGGCTCAAAGGAGTAGGGCACCAGCCCATATGCTGGAGGTGGCAGGTTCAAACCCAGCCCTAGCCAAAAAAAAACTGCAAAAAAAAAAAAAGAAGTTAAGTGCCCAGACTGATAGCAGAGAGGGGAGTTTGAAGATGGGAGGGGGAAGGGGATAATGAAGTTCCTCTTGCTTAGCCCCCTTGTTCCCTGAATGGGTTCCAAGAAGCCCCTCAAATTCTTCAGGGCCAAGTTTAAAACCCCAGCTCTCCTGCTTAACAGAGTTTTTTTAGTGCAAAGAGTGGCACTCTTTTACTCCAAAGAACCGAGGCATGGCTATGCCTGCACGCTCAGCAAACCCAGGGGAGGTTATTTAGCCATCTGAGCAGCCTGAGGAGCCAGGAGTCCTATGTTGGTGCAGTGTACGCTCACATCACATGTCATGTCGTCTTTGGGGGCCTCTGGGATCACAGGCGTGTAAGCTGATCCCATAGACTGGTGCCGTTTTTGTTGTCATTTTGCTTTGTGTCGGTGTTTGTTCTTTGATTGGTACATTTTCCCCCTTCCAATTTAAGGAAAGTACATGTCTTCTAAATGCACTACTACCTCAGACAGTGTATGCCTGCCCTGTGGCCCCGACGAATACTTGGATACCTGGAATGAAGAAGATAAATGCTTGCTGCATAAAGTTTGTGATACAGGTGAGTTCGTCACACCAGTGCGTCAGTGGGAAGGAAGGTCAAAACCCAGGGTGCATCTTTTGTCCCTCTCATCTCCTCACCTACATTTTTAGATGTAGCCAATACTTACGAAAGGCTCAGAAAGAAGCTATAATCACAAACCCCCAGAAAGATGGGATTTAGATCCCTGAGGGCCTGTTTACAGTTAAGATTATTCAACCCAGAATGTTTGTTCTGGGACGTGCTCATGTTGCAGTGTAATAGTGGAGAACACCTTACAGTTGGCACACTGTTTCCACAAGGTTCCCACATGTGTTGGTTCCCAGAACCCTACGAGTCCCCAAAGTTAACCTATTTTAAAGATGAAAAACTGAGACTTAGAGAGGTTGAACTGCTTCTCTAAGGCTAACAGATGACAAGTAGGAATCAAAACCGTATCTTCTGATGCTTTCACCTTTTCCCTACTCTAAATGTTTTACTAACTCTGCAGTTAGATCTCCTCAGCAGACTAGACCTCCATATTGTTGGGGGGGGGTATTTTGGGCATTACATGTGTTTTTATTTACAGTTTATTTCTGGGAGACAGAATCAAAATACATCTCTGAAGTTCTTAAACTAGAGGCTTCTTTCTCTGTCCTTTTCCCCTTTCCATTCCGTTTATTTGTTCAGGAGCCCACGTTGTTAGTCCTGTGTAGCTTCCACAGTCTGGATTTTGCCAGTTGCATTCTCGTGGTGTCACTTAATGTATTCTTCTGTCCCCTATACATACCACGGACTTCCTGTAAATTGGTTGTTAGGGCTAGAAGGCCAGTCACATTGTGCTTTGTTTGTTGGTTGGTTGGTTGGTTTGGGGGGTTTTGTTTTTGTTTTTTTGGCAAAATTCCTCCATAAATAATATAATTCATATGCAAAGGTATAGTAGCTGCTTATTTCTCTTTGTGATAGTAGCATCTGCTAATGATCGTGCTGTAGATTGTTTTTATTAGGGGCTACAGAAAGGTGATGCCCCCAATCTCTTATTTCTTCTTCACTTATTAGCTGGCATGCTTTATAAAGAGAAACTTCCCTCAGCAACTATTTGTTACCCTGAAGTGCCGTACACATAGGAAAGGGAGAATAAATGCTAATAACTTTATTTACCACTTTTCAAAACAATGCCTTAATTATTGAGATTATCAAGCTTAGGCTTGGCACCCGCAGCACAGTAGTTATGGCACCAGCTACATGCACCGTGGGTGGCAGGTTCGAACCCAACCTGGGTCAGCTAAACAACAATGACAACTGCAACAAAAAAATAGCTGGGTGTTGTGATGGGCACCTATAGTCCCAGCTACTTGGGGCGCTGAGGTGAGAAAATCGCTTAAGCCCAAAAGTTTGAGGTGTTGTGAGCTATGATGCCACAGCACTCTACCAAGGGCAACATAGTAAGACCCTGTCTGAATGTTATCCCAAGGATTTGCATTAATATTCGGAACTCATGGATTTAGATATAGCTGAGGTGTTTCTGTCTATTACAGTTACTAGATCTATGGTGCTCAGATTGTACCACATGTTCGAGTCAGCTCCAAGTCTTATTTGTTGTCATTGTTGAGACAGAGTCTCTGGGCTAGAGTGCAGTAGGTCATCATAGCTCACTGTGACCTCAAACTCTGGGCTCAACTCTTCCTCCCGTCTCAGACTCCTGAGTAGCTGCGACTACCAGCACACCACCGTGCCCAGCTAATTTTTCTATTTTTTGTACAGAGAAGGTCTCACTCTTGCTCAGGCTGTTCTCTAACTCCTGATGTCAAGTGATCCTCCTGCCTCAGGATTGCAGGTGTGAGCCATTGGCACTCCTCGCTCCAAGTATTTTGATATAGCCCCGGGTGTCCTTAAGAGCTCCATCGCTTCCAGGCCTACCTTGGACAACCTCTGTCCTAAACGACAACCAGCCATTTCCCTATGGATTCCTGATGGCTTTGAGTGGAACATTTGTTTTAGTGAGCTCAGTCCAGGAACTAGGGAGACTCATCGCTACTGAATTCATCCCTGTTTACAGAGGTTTTTTTTTTTCCATTGGACAGAATTAGAAATTAAGGGTTTTTTTGTTTGTTTTGTTTGTTTGTTTGTTTTTGGCCGGGGCTGGGTTTGAACCTGCCACCTCCAGTATATGGAGCCAGCGCCCTACTCCTTTGAGCTATAGGCAATGCCCTAAGTATTGTTTTTAACATCATAGTTTTTCTAATGTGCTAGAGACAGCTGGCTGATTTTGTCTGGAGATGGTAACATGGAAACTTCACTGAGTGGAAGCATCTGATCAAGTTTTTTTATTTCCCAGTGCTGAGTGATGACCTTGACTCATTGCTGTCTCTTGGAAATAAAGATTCATTCTGTCTACTGCCAAAATTGATTAAAACAAAAAACCTGATGCATTAAGATATTTAAAAATATGTCAAAATTATTCCTCACCCACACCACTTACATGTGCATGGGTTCCTGGGATCACTTAGAATTGTCCTCACAAGTGGCATGTATCCATGTCCCCATGTCTCTGCATTTTGGCCTTGGTGCTGCAAGGCTGCTGACCTGAGCCTCCGAAAGTGGGCACTGAAGGGAATGGGGACGTCTCTGGGTTTAACACACTCAGTTCCCACAACAATGAAAATAGTGACTGTCCCTTCCCTGCTGGCTCTAACATGAGACAATGCAAGTGGCAAGTGGTTTCTGGTTTATTTCATTTTCCCTTGGAAATGCTTTAAGTATGGGGGAATAAAAGGTTCAAGTCCCATTTGGACAGTCTGGGTGAGGCAGCCCCATGGGCTGTAGCTGTCTGGACCATGTGCATGCACGCGTCTATTCTTACAGTATTTGTGATCTTTAAGTCACTGCAAACCCCAAATTAGCAGATCCCCAGCCATTGCTCCTCGGAAACAATTCAGAGTTAGGTTAGGTGCCTATCAACAGCATTTTCAACACAAAACCTTGTTTTATGTGTGTCCTGTGTAAAGACACTTCATTTGATATACAGTCCTTGCTGCACTCTGGGACGCAGCTCTACAACTCATGGCTGAACAAGGTTTACCTGTCACACGCCTGGTCGTGGTGAGGCACATGGCAGCCATGTCACGCTGAGAGACACAGAAAGCACTAGAGCACCAGGCTGGGGGTGGGGTGGGGGTGGGGGTGGTGTTTTAAACAGAGAAATCACCGACAAAAAGCACAAAAATGAGGAAAACATGGCATTGGGCGATAGACTCAAAAAAGGCACTTGTTTACAGCCTGAGAGTGGAGACCAGGTGGAGTTCTTCCACCAACCAGAGTTCACCTGGTTCTTTCTTCCTCAGGAACCTGAGCGGAATGACTCAAAATTTACTCATTTTTGTACATGTCCATAAATGATTGCAAACATATTGATTTGGGGTGATAAATTTTGCAAATATAAATCTGCGAATAATGAGGATAGATTCCGTGGTGTGTGTGCGTGTGGTTTGCAGAGATCAATTCCCACATACCTACATTCCAGAAAAGCTGGGAGAGGACAGGAGGTTTAGAGTAAGGCGAACATTTTCCTGGGTGTGGTGTAAGAAGGGTCAGTATCTCGGGAGAGGCGGGCCCAGCGTGCCGTCAGGGCCGCCACAGTGACCCCCGTTCTCACCTTGGGACCCTTTAGGAACTCAACATGAATCGCAGATCTCCAGAAATCCCCTTCTCTTGGGTCCAATCTAGTATTTTTCACGTTAAGAATATTTATGACATTAGAATTTACTAGGGAGACTGGTAAGTCCAAGAAGCCGGGGACCACCTCTGACTATTCTCTATTGGGAGAAGCATTCAACGATCATAAATTCTCCAGTCTTTATCTTCCTACTAACATGGAAATTGACTTTTCTGAAAGCCTACGAAATTCTTAATTATCAGAGAAAGAAAAAAGCCCGCTGGGACGCATTGGTGCCCATACAGGAAGTCCTGGAGGAACTTGGGGGTTCCTTAAACAGCGTGTTCCCAGTGATTCATGCTGTGAGCGAGCCAGGCGGGCAGCGTGGTCTGGGTGTCGGGCAGCTGCGACGTGGACGGGCCCTGACCCTGGCCGCTGCTGACCTGTCTTTTGTCTCCTGCAGGCAAGGCCCTGGTGGCGGTGGAGCCGGGCAACCGCACGGCCCCGCGACGCTGCGCCTGCACGGCCGGCTACCACTGGAGCCAGGACTGCGAGTGCTGCCGCCGCAACGCCGAGTGCGCGCCAGGCCTGGGCGCCCAGCACCCGCGTACGTTGGGTTTGTACGGCCAGGTTGGTTAGGGCCAGGCGAGCTTTGAGGTGGCTGTGATAAAGCAGCACTAACGCCCCAGAGCGCCAGGTGGCACGGGGGCAGGAACTTGAGGGGACCCCTGGATGTTCAACAAGGTGTGGGTGCAGGCAAGGCCTGAGAAGGACTCCCCGGCTTAGATGCTTGGAAGGGGACGTGAGCAGTCAGCCCACAGGCTCCTGTCACCGCCGTCATGGCACAGAGGCTGCTCCAACTCTGAAACCTCGGGGTGCCCACTTCAGAGCAAATGGGGTAGAGCAGGGTGGTCAAACTTTGTACAAAATTGCCCTCTCCCTTATTAGACTTTTGAAGAAACCATGCAACCTCCCCACCCCCAGGCACGTGTTTTCGTTGACATCTAAAATTTTGTATTACAAATTTAAAGAGTTGCTAAGGACTGGGTTCCCAGGGAATTGTAACAGCAGTCACACTTAAAACAGTATTCAGGGCAATCTAAACACCATAGCAACACCCATCACCATTCATTACAAAACACACTAAGCATATTTAGCTGTTGGGAAGTTTGACAAGGTCCCTTCTCTCCTTTGATGCAGATCCATTTCATCTTTCCCACAGAATTTTATCCTAATATCTTGTTATGCTTAGAAGTCTTTTACTAATCCCTCTTTCATACTCCTTTAGATCAGAAATATGCACTTATTTGAAATCTCATTTTTTAAAAATTTACTACAGCTCAAGGTTCTCAGGGTTGAAAACATTCAGGCTGTGTTGCCGCTATGTTTATTATTACACAATTGGTCAAAAATAGATAAATTCTATTTTACTAGTTATCACCATTAACATAAAAACTTTTGAACTTTATAATGAGTGGAATTCTGTTTCCACATTTTGTTGTTATGTGTGTAATGGCTGAGAAACTTATTCACATAAATAATGGCTAAGGAAGACTTTTGTTACGGGAGTAGTCTCAGTTCTCTCTGTACCTTCTGACTTATATGTCCAAGGTCACCTAATGATGAGAAGTCAGAAGTTATTTTTAGGCCAGGCACAGTGGCTCATGCCTGTAATCCTAGCACTCTGGGAAGCCAAGGCCAGTGGATTGCCTGAGCTCAGGAGTTTGAGAGGAGCCCAAACAAGAGCAAGACCCATCTCTACTAAAAATAGAAAAAACTAGCCAGATGTGGGGGCGGGCACCTGTATTCCCAGCTACTTAGGAGGCTGTGGCAAGAGGATCTCTTGAACCCAAGAGTTTGAGTTGGTTGTGAGCTATATGACATCATGGCACACTACCCAGGGTAACAAGATGAACTCTGTCTTAAAAAAAAAAAAAAAAAGTTATTTGTAGCAGCCTAGGAACTGAGCCACTGCCAGTGAACAGGGGGTTCGGGAAACTGACCTGACTGCCCAGGGTCTGGCAGACAAAGGGAGAGAAGGGTTGAGAAAATCACACACATACACAAACAGCGTCCTGACCCATGAGACTGTGCCAACCCCTCTTGAGGCTACCAGGACTCAGGGCTATATTTATTTAGAAAAATTGGGCATGTTCTTACAAGGCAAAAAGTGAAAAGGTAACAGCGTCATGCTTCAATTAAACAGGCAGTTCTTTGTTGAGGGAAGAAAGTTGTTAGGCTGAAGGACAGGGGAGTGCTAAGCTACACATCAAGAAATACTTCTAGGGGGTGGGGCAGGAGGATAACAAAGAAAAGTTACAGCCTGTAGGTCAGGGTGCCAGCGGCTGCAGGGTATCTGTGGGGGAAAGTGTCAGTTATTTTCTAGTTATATTTGTATTCTTGTCTCTAATCTATCGATCTCTAAGTAGACGTTTCTCAGACTACTTTCGTATCTTCTCTGCTGGACCTTCCAGTCCCCCCTTGCCAGCATAGGCCTGTGTGCGCTACCACAGGGGAGCTGAAACTCAGGGCCGTAACCCGCCCAAGATTTCAGGGTGGAATGCCAGCGGGCTCTAGCTTTCACCCTGTTGTTTTTAATGAGCAGTTGAGAACTTAATTGAGTCCTTGATTTTATTGAAAGTAAAGAAATTAAAATCCTTTGGACTCACAAAAGTATTTTTTAGAGTCCTTTGCTTTCCCTACTTCTAGGAAATATAACAAAACCGGTTTTCAAGACGTAACGTGATTATTTATAATTATGAATCATTCGTTTAGAGGTACCCGGTTCTAACGCAAAATGCTTGGACAGTGTTGGGAGAATTAAACTATTCATTTCAATTCATATTGAGGAAAATGTCCATTACAGAATCTGAAAGGCCTTATCATCAAATGCATTGACTAAAACAGACATGCTTTCTCTTGGAAAAAGTCTAACTTGATCTTTTTAAATTATTGACGTAAATCTCCCTATTGTAGTCATGTCTCTCTGAGTGCCGACAGACAAGGCCCAGAGCCCCTTCTTTGAGACTGTCATCTGCACATCACATCGGGGTTTCTGACAGTATTCTCTCTGCCTTGCACCTTTGGGAATGGTGCATTCTTTGACAACAGGTGGAGGATAAATGTGCAGAGGTGGAAGGTTGAAACTGTCACTTGTGCCCACCTTGCGGTATATTTGAATTCAGTGCAATTCATCCTGGTCCCAAAATGCCCCATTTCTATTTCCCTACACTGACTTTAAAAGATAGGGGAATATAGAAGGTGTGTGGGGTGCTCTGAATGTAGGAGCTTTGCCATTACCAAATATTTTGGCTTGTCCTTTTCAGAGGTTTGGCACCGTAGCAGGGTTTGGGGTGGATAACAAGTGTGCCTTCTTTTGTAAAGCGGGATTGAGAAAAGGAGAAGAGAAAGGAAAGCCTGCAGGGTATTCCTGGCAGGTCAATGTTACTAAAAAGTCATATAGAAGTCAAGTGTACGGCAATTACTGCCTATTACCCTCTGTGCACCTCACAGGCCCTTGAGGAGTCTCTTTGGTTTTGAGGGCTTCTCACAATCTTATGGATTGTGTTTATCTTTTCAAAAGCTGTTGGAATTAATGTGCGTTATTAGATGTTAACTGAGCTTTTGTGAGTATAGTTTCAAGGCAGATTAAAGTGCTAGGTCAAGGTGAAAGCACCTTAGTCATTAAGCCAAACTGCAGAAATCAAGAATGTACTTCGACCTGACTTTGGACACAGAAATTTTAATTCCTTATTTTAGTGTTTTATTCATAAAAATAAATAACAGAAGTGCTACTAATTTCAGGGGTAATTTGTGGTTTGGGCACCAGCTAATTGCCTGATAATGGTATCACATAGTAGCCAGTGTTGTTTAATAGCTTCACCAAAGGGTCATTGTGTGCCAGCTGCAGTGGAGGTAACAGACACAGGAAACCTGAGACAGCTTACGATTGATAATGTAGTTTATGAGGAATGTGAGAGAGTTAAACTGACTAACCAGGATCAACTCTTGCTTTCAGCCCTGTGGATTAAGGGAGGGTTCCAAAATCTGCCCCACTACTTTTTTATTATAGTTTTTATTTTATTATTATAGTTTTATTGGAGCATACAGCCACATTCCTTTTTTTTTGTAACACATTTTCTGTGACTGCTTCAAGTAGTCACAGCAGAGATTAAAAGACCTACAAAGCCTAAGATATTTACTGTATAGCCCTTCATAGAAAAAGTTTGATGCCAGCCCTTAGTTTCAGAGAAAGAGAGCTATAGGGTTCTTTTTTTAATTGATAAAACTTTGTTGACAGTTCAATAGTCAGACTGATGAGATTAAGCTCACCAGAAAGGGTTAGGACAATTTTCCTTAAAAGTAATAATGGAGGGGAGGGATTACATATCAAACCTGTAATGCTAGCACCCTGGGAGTCTAGGTGGGTGGATTGCTTGAGGTCAAGGAGTTTGAGACCAGCCTAAGCAAGAGCGAGACTCTATCTCTGCTAAAAACAGAAAAACTAGCCGGGCACTATGGCTCACGCCTATAATCCTAGCACTTGGGGAATCCGGGGTGGGGGATTGCTTGAGCTCAGAAGTTTAAGATCAGTCTGAGCAAGAGTGAGACCCGATCTCTACTTAAAAAATAGAAAAATTATCCATTAGCCAGGCATGGTGGTGCATGCATATAGTCCCAGCTGCTTGAGAAGCTGAGGCAAGAGGCTCACTTGAGCCCAGGTTGCTATGAGCTATGACTCCATGGCACTGGGGCCTGGGCCAACAGAGTCTCAAAAAAGAAAAAGACTCTGTCTCAAAAACAAACAAACAAACAAAACACTACTGGGGCTGACATTCCCTATAAGCCATCAAGACAGAAAGGGGCCAGCAGACAGGCACCCGAGGAAAACAGGAGATAGACAGCAAGAGCAATGGGCACAGACTCCCAGACTAGGAAATAAGGTGTGAGTGGCCAGGGCAGTGGCTCTGATCAGCAAAGGGTCAGGACGAGAGCTACCTATACCTGGACCTCAGACACCAGTGTCAGTGGTCTGACATTGAGACAGTGACCTTCTGAACACAGTAACTCATTTGTGCTGGTTCCCTGGCACAAGTCAGCAGGGGCTGAAGCAATTTGATTGTGGTGTCAGCAGGATGGGGAGCTGGGGAGCAGAGAGGGGCAGTTCCTCACCTCAGAGCCTCCGGAAAATCATCCTGGCTGATCTCTAAGTGTCCTTGTTTGTGTTTTGTTTTTTCTGTTTGCTTCTTTTGACAGTGCAGCTCAACCAGGACACAGTGTGCAAGCCTTGCCCTGTAGGCTACTTCTCAAATGCCTTTTCTTCCACGGACAAATGCAAACCCTGGACCAAGTAAGTGGTGAAACAGGAGCCAGAAGACTGCTGATTTTAAACAACCTCACTGTCTCATCTGGGTTGAAAACAGACAGATTCTCTTGGGTTTGGCTTCCTCTTGAAGCCATGTTCAAAATGAAAAATACCAGTTCAGCATGGGAAAAAATAAACCAGTCAAGTCAATCAATCCTTCATCCCAACATGTGATGGAAACTTTGTGTGTCTTTTTAGATTCAGTAATCTGTGACTTAGAGTTGAAGCTTCTTTTTCCCTTTTTCTAACCATACTTAGTTAAAAATGATTTATAACATTTATTATCATTCAATAACCACTCTTGCTTTTCCCAACTTCCTAATATCACTGGTTTATTCATTCAGAGATTTGTGTGTGTGTGTGTGTTGTATATATACATATAGAAACCGCCTTTTATGTAAATATTTGCACACTATAAGCACCTCGGGTTTTTTTTCCACATAATACATCCTAAAGCTTTTACTATATTAGTTCACCTAGATCTTTGTGGTTTTTTTTACAGCTGCGGAGTGTTTCATTCTAGAGATGGACCATAGTTTATTTAATAAGTTCTCTGTTGATAGTCATTTAGGTTGTTTCTAGTCTTTTGCAAGACTATGTGATTTTTTTGTTTGTTTGTTTGTTTGTTTTTTGTTTTGAGATGGAGCCTCAAGCTATCCCCCTGGGTAGAGTGCCATGGCATCACAGCTCATAGCAACCTCCAACTCCTGGGCTCAAGCAAGTCTCCTGCCTCCGCCTCCCAAGTAGCTGGGACCACAGGCGCCCACGACAACGCCCGGCCATTTTTTGGTTGCAGCCATCATTGTTATTTGGTGGGCCCAGGCTGGGGATTCAAACCCACCACCTTAGGTGTACGTGGCTGGTGCCTTAGCCGATTGAGTCACAGGCACCGAGCCGAATATGTGATTTTGTAATGCAGATAGATGCTCATATATGTACTTTTTCACTTTTATGTCAGTGTATCTATAGTGGAATTCCTGGGGCCTTTGATGGCATGTTTGATGCTGAATACTAATAATTAATGTATTCATTCTTTCACTTCCCAGTATATTCTGTATTACATGTTTATTTTCTGATCCACCTATGCAGTTTTTATAGGAAAGAGGATTTTCTATATTTTTCAACTTGCAAAGAGCAGTCATCAAAATCAAAAGCATATTACTTAGCTATGGTTATTGAAGCTACTGAAAAGTTCTTTACTGAAGACTCTGACCAGTTCTCTTACTGACCCCACTCCCGGAGTGGTTCTTAGGAACCCAGGCAGTGGCTGCCTTAGTTCAGTCGATTTTCCCACCCTCGTGATGTGCTGCTCCTCTAGGGAAGGCCCTGGGGACTCAAAAGTCCAAAAAGATAGGGGTCCATCTCCAGGGAGGGATGGCAATCTAGTATAGTCTTTCACTCATTTGTTTTTTAACAAGATTTTTGCACAACGTAAGGAGATATGGCACACCTCTTGGGTGCAGGACACAACCACAAAAGGGACTGTACGTAACAAATGGCAAATATTGTAATCTGGTTATTGTACCCTCACATTAACCTGAAATTTAAAAAAAGAATATAAAACCAAAAGACTTAACTACATCCCCACTCTCACCCTCCCACAGCTGTACCATCTTTGGAAAGACAGTAGAACATCCCGGGACGGAGAAATCAGATGTGGTTTGCAGTTCTTCTCTGCCATCTATAAAGCCGCCAAATGGTATGTTTTAAAAGAGCCTTTGGCTGGCAGATAGATCAGCTTGTCCAGATCCCTCCTGACTGACATGCTATATCTTTCCTGCAAGAGTTCATCTGTCCCTTTTCCTTTCATCCTGTTCGTGGATTCATCCTGTTCAGCTCAGTATCACATTTTTATCGGTATTTTAATTCCAGATGTTGTTTCCTTGATAATTTTCTACATTGGTTTGGGGATAACTAATAAAAGCTACCTATTTGTGCCATATTATGTGCATTAGATTCATCTTCAGTACAGTTTTAAAGATCGACAGAATGTCGATGGTTAGTGGTGGAGGTTGGTTATTGCAGGAGAGTCAGACAGTGTGGAGGTGGGTCCAGATGTTGGAAGAGATGCTGAAAGTGGCAAGAAGACCCACCCAATGTGGCAAGAGAACCCGGGCCGCAGAGTAACAAGGTTAATGGGGTTTAGATTTGACATTTTGGAAAAGAGGAAGATGTTTAGGCATTCTTGATGCGGAGTTATATAGAATCGGAGCACACTTTATAAAAGACCATTTTGCAAATAACCTTAGAAATAACTAAGGAAATAAAAAGTTATTTCATAAAGGAGAGGAAAGGAAAAAAGGAGTCCAGAAAACCAGAACAAGCAAACCAAGAGTTCACAGTGTGAAGATTTTTCTGGCACTGACGTGATCAAGGAGGGATAAAGAAACATTGAGTCCACATTGTGTCATGAATGGAGCAGCCGAAATACTTCACAGGATGGCTGTGGTTCTGTTCTCAAGACCGGCAGAACCCTGGTGCCCTGATGCTGTTAGGAATGAGATAAGATAAGGGGGCTTCCTTCTGCCTGCCCAAGATATCCACCTGGGGAGGTTGAAGCAATCTGGAGGGAAGCCAAGATGAAGCCAGGTGGCGTGGTAAGCACAATTAGAGTTGTTCTAAAGTAGAAACATCATGACGGTCCTGGGCTGGCCTCATGGTGGGATGAAGGTTGAGTGAGCAGGGCTGGGCTAGATTGTGGGCCCCGCCCTTCAGAATGTGAGTGATCACTGACAAACACTTCTAGAGCTGGGGACCTTCCCACTTAGCTCATTCCAGACCAAGATTCATGAGATGGGGTTTGATTTATAGGGTTTTGTTCTTAAACTTAGTAAAATTCAATAATCTCTATTTCTCTTTTTTTCCAATACAGAACCCCAGATTGACCTGCCCAGTTTAATCATTCTGCTTCTCTTCATGTGCGTGGCAATCGTGGCTGCTGTCGTCTTTGGTGTTTACTATAGGAAAAAAGGGAAAACACTAACAGGTACTGAGTGCATGGCAGTTTTTAAAATTTAACCTTAAAGAAAATAGATACATTGCTAGGTAAACACTCGAGGATGAGTAAATTGTCCACTGGCTGCTTTGGTGATCTGTTTAAATACATGCCTTGAGGTGATGGTACGTAAAGCACAGTACTCTCTGTCTGATTCATAGTTCTCTAGCAAAAACAAGAACCTAAAAACCAACATCATGTCTGTATACAAGCAAACAAGAATCTTCTAGTACTCAGGAAACAGATGATTTGTAAGCTCTGTGGTTAAGTTGTATAGATTATGCTGCATCAGTCACGGTGGGGGGGTTGAATTTATCTTGTAATAAACCCATTTTTAATGTACACATTTAAAATGTAGACAGAATATTCAGATGAAAAATAGGAGGAAGTATCAATTAGGGTGTTAATTTGAATGTGTATCTAAAATTATGAAAATAAGTTATAAGTGTTTATTATTATTATAATTAAATAATAATAATTATATATTATTAATATATAATAATATATATTATTAATAATTATATATTTAATTATATATAATTAAATAAATAAAATAACTTATTATTATAAGTTACTAAGTGTTTATTCTTAACATGGACAATAAAGTATTATCTTGTATCTTGGGAATAACTTTCTGATAAAAGATTGTTGGTATCTAATATCGCATCATGTTTGGCCATATGCTACAAGGCTAAAGTATAATTTTTATCAAAGGATTGAAGGCTTCATTAGGTTTCCTAAAGATGTTTCTTAGTCATTCTCTCTTTTTTTTTGCAAGTTTTTGCAGTTTTTGGCCGGGGCTGGGTTTGAACCTGCCACCTCCAGCATATGGGGCTGGTGCCCTACTCCTTTGAGCCACAGGCACCACCCTCTCTCTCTCTCTCTCTCTTTTTTTTTAAATAATTGATAGCTGTATACATTAATGCAAACATGGGGTACATTGTACTGTTTTCATATACAATTTGAAATACTTTCATCAAGCTGGTTAACATAGATTTCATGTCATTTGCTTAGTCATTGTATCAAAACATTTATATTCTAATTCTAGAGAAGTTCACTTGTACCCTTGTTAGACAGATTGTAAAATGCGTTTATAGGATTTCCTGGGATTAGAGCCTATTGTACTAGGGACTGAAAAACCAATTACCTTGATGATTCTCCTCATTAACAACTTGCTTTCATTAGCTACCCTAACTAGCTCCAACAGCTCGGGCTGTTGAATTTGAACATTATTTCAGACTGTAATAATTAAAAATAGAAAAGCCATTGTTGGATAATCTTGGAGTCCATGCTTGGAAAAAAAAAATCCTAGGAAATATGTTGATTTCTTACACCGGAGAAGCGTGTGGCCACCACATGGCTCACCTCCTAGTCAGCAATTACCCCTCACACACAATGCTGAAATTTGTCAGTCTTCCTTATGAACTAATGATACAAACAGTAATCTGGTCTTAATGTCTTCTATAAGTACCAGGGAACAAAACGAAAAGTACTTTTTTAATGTCTTTGAATGACTTGTTTCCTGTGTATACTCGATCATGATGAAATCATGAAAGCTATGATACATTCATTTAAGATTTTTAACTTTCTGGAAAAGTAAAACCAGAGAAAATAATATTCTTTTTTGGGGGAGGAATCTAGTCACTTCATTAAGAAGGGGAGTAAATATGTTTCCAGTCACTTTGAACAAACCCATATGGGGCTAATCATTACCAACACTGGCCAGTGAGAGAGTTGAATTTCACTTTTGTGTTTTGAGAATTAGTCTGGTCATTTGCTGTTTCTTTTGCTAGATTCTATGCAGATACATTTTTCTTTCTTGTAATCTTTATTTTATACTTTGAAGAGACTGTTTATAATTGGTATACTTCATTTTCCCGAGTAATTCATCAATAATAATTTAGGGAGAACTAAAAGGAAATTCTCCTGGATGTCTGATCTCTAATGAACACTGAAACCAAATTCAACACATTGAAGGAAGTAATTAAGAAGGCACCCCATTGTGTTTCAGTACGCCAGGTCAGCTCTAAGAGACATTTTTTTTTTATTTTTATGAGTTTTTGACACATGTAAAGAATGGCTACATTTTAAAACAAAAATTTAAAAGAACTTGTTAGCAGCAATACTACTCTACAAATACTTTCAAAATTATTATTCATGTTACTTGAAGATGGCTTTTTAAAGTAAATGGCCCAGTCATGCCAATAAAAATACTTATTCAATTTGCAAAACAACAAAACAAAAAAAAAAAGTTATACATACCACAGGTATTTTCTAGTTAATTATATATACACACAATAGGTAAGTGTGTGTGTGTGTGTGTGTGTGTGTGTGTGTGTACAGGTCATGTAACATACCAGCCATGTAATAATCTTTAATTGTGAAAGGTTATAAGAGGTCATCATTGGATCACCATACTTCAGAAAGCATGCTTCTATATTACTCCTGGAACATGGTTAGCTAACGTGGCTTCTTATGTCTTACCTTTCCACCTGTTTTTCTTTACTGAATCATGGTTATAACTAGCTCGTACTTAGTGTTCACCATTTGCCAACCATGGTTGCATTTTACCTGCACTGACTCACTTAACCTTCCCAGCGGCTCTCATAGACAAGTTTTCCATCCCTCCCAACTCCTTTTCTTTCTTTGTCTTGCTTCTTGTTCAGCCCAGCTCTGATTCCCCCTAAGCTCGCCTCTCTTTGTTCTTCTATTCTCATGTTTACACTGATTGTCTTCTGACCCACTTCCTCGACTTGTGTCACTACTTTATCTTTTTGACTTTTTTCCCCCCATTTCTTCAGTATTTTTTCCTTTGCTAAAATCTTTAGCTGACAGTCTTGGCTGCACGGCGTGCTGTCCGAGTACACAAGGCCTGTGCCTGTGACTCCAAGTCTGAGCTGTTCACTTGTTCCCGCGTCCTGCACATGGATGAGGCGACAGGCAGGCTAGGTGCCTGGGAGGTCTGATGGGGTGGGACAAGCCGCACACTGGGGCCCAACAGTGAAGGGTGCACACATGGGGCCAGTTTGGGTTAGGAGAAAATCAGTCAGATTGCTATTCAGATTAGCAAGTTTGTGAGAAAGAAATAAGGACTCATGTTTCTCTGACGAGTATTTCAAGTACACCTTTCCCACCAAAAATCTTTTAGAGCAGTGTTTAAGAAACTTGAGTTTGTAACAGAATCACCTGAGGGCTTGTTAAAATAGATCTGTAGGTCTGGGTGGAGATCACAAATCTGCAGTTCTAACTGTTCCCAGACTACACAGGACCCCATTGAGAAGTGGTACTTTATAGTTTGCTCTGTTTCCCTATTCTCTGGTTTAAATAATTCTGGGCATAGTCCATGGACTATCATTTATACCTTTCTTCCAGTGGAAACAATCTACAGGCAACTTCTGTTCAGTTACATTCACTCATTAGAGTCTTTCTTATGGCTAAATAACACCAATTTCTTCAGTTTATAGTAACATCTGCTCTGTAAATTTTTCATCACTCTTCCTTTCCATCTACTACCTCATCTAGAGAATCCCTGTCACAGTCTCCCTGTCTGCAATCAGGTGACATTCTTCCTTGCATTATTTGTTTTCTTAAAGTTGCATGTTGCATGTTTCCGAGGTATAGGTGGGGTATATGGTACATGTGGGTTTGGGGTTTTTTCATGTCATAGCACTAAGTTTAAAGTGATTCAAATTTTAATAGCATGGGTATAATGAGCTTATTTTGATGCTAGTTTGAAGAGAATATTGGGGACTTATGTATTCAAGTCTCTGTTAAAATATTTTTATAGCTTTTAAATATTAAAATGGGCATTTCAATTCTTTATTATATTTATTATATGAAATTTTGTTAGCTGTTTTTGTAAATAAATTGTTGATTCTACTCACAGTATCCCTCTCTGTAGCTAGATGACTCTTACATTACAGTAGAACCTCCATAGCTGACCACCTCCCTATATTGACCACCTCCTTAAGTTGACCTAATTTTCATAGACTAGACATGCACTGCAGGTGCTGTCACTACAGTAGGCCTAGTTAGTTCCTTATGTTGACCACCTCTGCATTTTGACCATGTATGGTCCCTTGAGTGGTCAACTTAAGAGTCTTGACTATACTTCTGTTTGCAGAATTGGACATTGAGGCTCCCAAGGTATAAAGGGGATGTATGGTATATATGTATTTGGAGCTTTTCCCTGATCTAGCAGAGATATGCTTAAAGCAATTCAGCATTAAATAATCACATGAATCAGTCTTGACAAGCACTTTATCCTTCTTTGAACTTGGAAAGGATTTTATATTATCACTGTCACATGCTGACCTGTATTGTTATGGAGGGTTGGTACACATCCAGGACTGCAGGACAGAAATACTTGTCCAGCTAATGAAGAAATTAGTGAAAAAAGTCTGGGAGTTTTTGAAATTTAGAGGCAAACTTTTATTTTTAAATATAATTACAGTAATTATAAAAGTATGACTAATAACAATTTTCAGTCTCCTCAGTAAGCCCGAGTTCCATTTGGATATACACATATGGGAGAAAAATGGGTCAAATTTACACTAGCAGCTATCCACCTACAAAGGAAATAGTAACTGAGGGTAGGTTCTCTTATTTAAAATTAATTATGCCTTGGAATAATATATCTACAAATTGCTCTTAAACATGAGTTTTTATTCATTTGAACAATAATAATAAATGCATTTAGTACGATGCAGAATGGGTAATGGAAATTGCACAGTTAAAAAAAACAAGAGTCTAGTTCTTTCAGTTTCTCAAAGGTAAAAAGTTTGAGATGAAGAACATCCTTCTTGATACGTGTCTTATAGTCTGTGTATAGGCATAAAAATAAAATAGAAAATTGTTTTAAAGAGAAAGATGATGGAACTTGCTTTCTGCCAATCATTTTTTTAATGCTGTAATCTGTGTTGAATGTTTAAATTCCTATGTTGGTGCCTATATAATTAATCAGGATATTTATTCTACATACATAATAATTTTTTATTTTTCTACGTCTTGCATATTTTTAGTTATACTCATTTGTTTCCATATTATTATATAAGAAATTAACAAAAAATGTTTAAAATATGTATAGAGGAAAATATTTTATTGCTAAATGCCAATACATCTACACCACATCCTGGAAATTCAACCACCTTTCCCCTAAAATTTATTAAAAATTTTCCCATCTATGCCTCTTATCCTTTCACAGATACACACCTTGGTCACCATACTCTGTTGCACACTGCCTTAGTCAGTGCAGATATTCTCTGAACTATTTTTCATTCACAGTGCAGATATTCTCTGAACTATTTTTCATTCATAAATACATAAACATAAACACACACAAAACAATCCATTTGGATATATTGTTGTTTGTGGGGGGGGTGTATTTTTCTGCCATGCTTTAATTGCAGTGAGCACTGAACAGAAGGTACAAGATAGCTCTGTCCTGTAGTCATTAGTAAATCGTCCTGTTGGTACTTTGCTGAGCCCTTTATTGAGATGTTCTGACTTCAGTATGTACCTTGCGGGACCCAGTTTAGGCTATAATTAAAGATAATACTGCTTGAAGGCAAAAAAAATTAGAGGAAAAAAAATTCATCCTGATACAACTGTAATATTTAACACAATATATGCTATGTGCAGATGTCTTAGTTTCTAACATCAATTTTGTGCCCTGGCAAACAATTTTGAATTTTCTTTTTTTTTATGATGGAGCCTCAAGCTATCCCCCTGGGTAGAGTGCCATGGCATCATAGCTCACAGCAACCTCCAACTCCTGGGCTCAAGCGAGTCTCCTGCCTCCGCCTCCCAAGTAGCTGGGACTACAGGCACCCGCCACAACGCCCGGCCATTTTTTGGTTGTAGCCATCATTGTTGTTTGGTGGGCCCAGGCTG
>CAUYQV010066424.1:0-12309 GCA_963574575.1 Galagoides demidoff
GCCCGCCACAACACCCGGCTATTTTTTGGTTGCAGCCATTATTGTTGTTTGGCGGCTCTGGGCTGGATTCGAACCCGCCACCTTAGGTGTATGTGGCTGGCGCCTTAGCTGCTTGAGCCACAGGCGCCGAGCCTCAATTTCTTAGAATAACACCACCTTACATTTATTTAGCAATCAAAGGTAACATATATTGCTGGCTGGTATCTGATCCATTCATAGATCTTAAAAACAGAGGTTTTGTGAACTGCCCAAAGTCACATAGCTTGAATGAATGAGCCAATTTTTTGTTTGTTTGTTTTTTTAGACAGAGTCTTATTTTGCTGTCCTCAGTAGAGTGCTGTGGTGTCATAGCTCACAGAAACCTCCAACTCTTGGGCTCAAGTGATCCTCTTGCCTTGGTTTTTTCTATTTTTAGTAGAGATGGGGTCTCACTTTTTTGCTCAGGCTGGTCTCAAACTCCTGAGCTCACTTAGAGGTGTGAGCCACTGCACCCGGCCAGGAGCCAATTCTTAACTAGAAAGGTCTTTTGATTCAAGTCTAATGTTCTATTCATTATATCAGGTTACCTCTGTCTTTTTTTTTTTTTTTTAGAGACAGAGTCTTATTTTATCGCCCTCGGTAGAGTGCTATAGCATCAAAGCTCATGGCAAGCTTTGACTCCTGGGCTTAGGCGATTCTCTTGTTAGCTGGGACAACAGGCACCCGCCACAATGCCTAGCTATTTTTTGTTGCAGTTTGGCCAGGGCTGGGTTCGAACCCACCACCCTCAGTATATGGGGCTGGCACACTACCCACTGAGCACATATGCCACCCCCATTTTTTTTTCTGAGACAGAGTGTCACTATGTCACCCTCCGTAGAGTGCTGTTGCATCACAGCTCACAGCAATCTTCAACTCTTGGGCTTAAGCTATTCTCTTGCCTCAGCCTCCCCAGTAGCAGGGACTATAGGCACCCATCACAATGCTCGGCTATTTTTTTGTTGTAGTTGTTTAGCTGGCCCAGGCTGGTATTGACCCCTCCACCTTCAGTGTGTGGCTAGTCCCCTAACCACACTTCGGTGCCATGGGCGCCAAGCCTGGTTATCTCTGTCTTATATGGTTTATAACTTAACTGTAAGGCTAGGATGAGTATAATCCCAGCATTCTGGGAGATGAAGGTAGGTGGAGCGCTTGAGCTCAGGAGTTTGAGACTAGCCAGAAAATATCTATTTAATATCTGGTCAGGCATGGTGGCTCACCCCTATAACCCTAATATTCTGGGAAGTTGAAGCAGGTAGATTGCTTAATCTCAGGAGTTTGAGACCAGCCTGATCAAGACCAAGACCATTGTCTCTACTAAAAAGAGAATAACAAGCCAGGCTCATGGTAGGCAGGTGTCTGTAGTCCTAGCTACTCAGGAGGGTGAAGCAAGAGGATCCCTTGAACCCAGAAGTTTGAGGTTGTTGGGAGCTATTATGAAGCCATGGCACGCTATCCTGGGGCAACAGAGTAAGACTTGGTCCCAACCAACCCACACACACACAAAAAAATCTTAAAGGACACAGTATATAAAGATGTCTACTTCTAAATATTCTACTAGATTTATCAAAAAAATCAGTCTCATTACTTATACATTATTGCCAGGCTTCTACAGCTATGCCATGTACAGTATATACCTTAAGAGTATCAGGAAACAGACTAGCTGTAATATGTACTATCTGGTCCACTGTGGAAAAAGGATTCTAAAAATAAGTCTTTAATCCTCAAGCTGTTCCTTCCAGTCATTTTGGCTGCCAAGTCTATATAAATTTTCTAAGTGATACAAACTCTTTATTTTTTAGAATCTCCCTTTTCCTCTCCAAATAAAATGTATCTGATTTTAAGAATTGCTCATTGCTGAGTACTAGCACAAGGAAGGGGTAACTTACCACGTGCACAAATATGGAAATAACACTCATCAGAAATCAAACAGGTGGGGGGAATAGGTAAATTCATGCCTAACAGACACAGTGCATACTATCTAGGTTATTAGTACACTTGTAACTTTGATTCAAACTGTACAAAAACAACTCATGCAACCAAATTGTGTGTATCCCCCTAATATTCTGAAATACAAAAATAAATTTAAATACACTCTAAAAAATGGGCAAAAAAATCTTTCACTTGACAGGCATCTACAAATGAACTCTATGAAAGGAGCTTTAACTCAGAAACAAATGAACGAATCTATTTACAGAGATATATAGAACATAATGCATGATTTTGAAACTTGTAGTTTCACTGGGTTTAGTGTCATTCTAGATGTCCTAAAGCAATAAAAATGCCAAACACTAGGCATTTTCAGGTTGGTAATTTTCAAATTTCTCTCCAAGTCCTAACTTAAAGGCCAAAGTGTAGTCAATCCCATTCATACATAGACTATGGGGTTTTCTTCCATCCTACTTCAAAAACTGCATCAAGAACCCACGATCATGGTAGTGCATGGACCTTGTCATAACAAGGTCAAGACCCAAGCTGTACGTAACCCCACTACCAAAGGAGCAGAGAGAGTGAAGAACCACTATCAGCCCAGTTCAGGAAGAATTCAGCAAATGCTGGAGTCCAAGGGATGATGGTAGCACCATCTCCTGTCACAGAGCTGGGCACAAACAACTCCAAACTGAAGGCAGCTTAATTAAGAACAGGAACAATGAGAAAGATAAAAACACTACTTGATGGACTGTCTCCTCCATGCTGTGTAAAAAAAACAAGGCTATGGTTTTAATTTTTTTTTCCTTTTGAGACAGAGTCTCAAGCTGTCACCCTGGGTAGAGTGCCATGGCATCGCAGCTCAAAGCAACCTCAAACTCTTGGGCTTAAGCCATTCTCTTGCGTCAGCCTCCCAAGTAGCTGGGCCTACAGTCGCTCCCACAACATCCAGCTATTTTTGGTTGTAGTTGTCATTGCTGTTTGGCAGGCATGGGCTAGATTCGAACCCGCCTGCTCTGGTGTTTGTGGTTGGCACCCTAGCCCCTGAGCTATAGGCACTGAACCAAGGTTATGTTTTTTTAAAAAATCGTCCCACAGTAACCAAGTGACACCATTTTTACGAGAACTAGTGTTCCAGCGCTCAAGCCACATATGTGGCTTCACCATATTCCTTATGGTTATGTACAGTCCAAAAAGGTAAAAAGTGGCTTGGCGCCCGTAGCTCATGGTCAGGGCGCCAGCCACATAAACCGGGGCTGGTGGGTTTGAACCCGGCCCGGGCCTGCCAAACAACAATGACAACTACAACCAAAAAATAGCTGGGCATTGTGGCAGGCGCTTGTAGTCCCAGCTACTTGGGAGGCTGAGGCAAGAGAATCGCTTAAGCCCAAGGGTTGAGGATGTTGTGAGCTGTGACGCCACATCACTCTACTGAGGGCGACACAGTGAAAGAACCTACATAGGACAACGTGGTGAACATTATGTCTTCAAAAAACTGGGGACTGAGAAATAAATCTCAATTCCCTTATCTCCCTCTGAGTGGTGGCACGAGTGGCTGAAAACTAATCATACGTGTCCTTTCAGGCCGTGGAAGGGCAATACTCCCTCCCAAAGATGGGCGACCCTAAGTGTCAAGGGATCTGGAGTTAAAAGTCACTGGGATGCTTGAAACTGCATCTTTATCGGGGGGAGATAGGCACGAACAGAGTCGCCTCTAAAGTCCTGCCAGTAGGTGACCTTTAGGTAACAAGCACTTCTAGATCAAAATTTGAACCAAAAAAATATTTTTTAATTTTTAAGTTTCCCTGATTTCGCTCATGACACCATTTTCTGCCTGTGACGTCAGGGGGAGGTGCCATGTGGCAACGTCACGCATAGGTGACGTATAGGGGAAACGAGATTTCAGGGTTTCTCACCAGTTCCGGGTCCCCACGGGGGGGGGTCCCGGTTTTATCCGTTCCTTTGGGTGTGTTGCGGGGTACGAAGCTCAGCTATTTCCTAGAGTTTCTGCAGGAAAAGCAGCACAGCAGCAGACGCAGCTCCTCTTCCCACAAAATGGCGACAACTGCGCCGTCTTCCAGCACCTTCCCCAATCTGCGCATGCGCTGAGACACCAGGCTGGGAAACTAACTTTCGTAGCAACAGCCTAAGATAGTTTTTCATTGGCTAAACATCCAAAAATGGGTGGAGCAAACTCAAATGTGTCTTAGCAACCATCAAGTTCTCATTGATTGGCTAACCTCTCCTAGACTCAAAGAAAGCGGAAGTGTACTTCGAAAGCCGCTGATCACGCTCTCATTGGTTAAATCACTTGCAGTCGGTGGGGAGAACCGGACCCAGGACAAGACTGAGAGCTGGGATTCCGGAGCGCGCAGAGACAAAGTCAAACCGAGGGGCGGAGCCAGCGAGGACGTATGCCAGACATCCTTAACTGGCCCTATTCAGATTTGAAGGGGTCACGTTGGTCTTCCTGGCAACAGCGTTCTGGAGAGCAGTTGCATTTCCCGCCAGAGATTCTGAACTCCACACCCCCACTCTAAGTGGGCAGCCTACACAACCCTAACTACCTCTCCTGATCTCAGTGTTTCCAAACTGATAAACTCAGGTCTCGCCATGTGTCTTCTTCCACACTCTACCTCATTGTAATTATCTGGTCTCACAAAGTACATACCTTCAGTTCAAATCAATGCCCCACACATCTCCCACTGCAAAAGTAAACTTTTGGCGTTTTGTTAAATGACTTTGGGTTCAGGTAGTACACTGAGTCCTCTAACCAGAAAGAAGGAATAGGCCTGGCATAATTCTAGCACTTTAGGAGTCCAAGTCAGGATTGCTTTAAGGCTGCAGTGAGCTATGACCGTGCCATTGCACTCTAGCCTAGGCAACAGGGTGAGTCCTCATATCTAAAGAAAGATCTACTGTCCACACTTACGTTCCAAGGGCTTCCAGTACCCCTAAGAGACTTCAGCTGCCTAAGTAGTTACCAGAAACATGGTTGTAACATGGAAAAGGCCAGAGTCAGGGTGGCGCCTGTGGCTCAGTGAGCAGGGCGCCCGCCCCATATACCGAGGGTGGCGGGTTCAAGAACCTGGCCCTGGCCAAACTGCAAAAAAAATAGCCAGGTGTTGTGGCGCGTGCCCGTAGTCCCAGCTACTCGGTAGGCTGAGGCAAGAGAATCGCCTAAGCCTAGGAGTTGGAGGTTGCTGTGAGCTGTGACTCCACGCACTCTACCAAGGGTGACAAAGTGAGACTGTCTCTAGAAAAAGAAAAAAAAAAAAAGCCAGAGTCAGGGGGCCTGAGTTCCAGTTCCAATTTGGACACTAACATCATGCCATTGTACCAATTTCAAATTCTTTCTCTGTAAAATGGAAAATTGGGTTAGATGAGCTCCTAAGACTTTAAACTCTAACCCAATAATTTTATGCAAACAAAATAGGTGGCTTTGTGCTAGAGATATCTAGGTAGCTGCCAAGCTGGCAGTGCAGCAACTCAAGAATGCAGAAGAGAAGCTGGCTTCACTCACTATTCCATCTTTCCTTCTCCAAGGTAGCAAAATCTATGCCTCATCCCCAAAGAAAAGCCTAACCACAGGTTCTAATGGAAAGACCTAATAGTAGCTGCTCAGAAAGGCCTATATGCACAAGTCCAAGAGTCAGCACTCAGCTTCCTAACTAGGGAATACAGCTAGGCCTCTTTGGGTCTTGATAAGGGCACAGATCCGAATATACCTGGGCCTAAGTGAGGTGTGGGAAACAGCAGCAGAGGGCAGCAGGGTAGAGCAGGAAAGGACCATAACTTTATTTGTATTTCTTCTTACACAAAACCATCAAAACAAGAATGGAGAAGGACTGAGGAAAGGCTGAAAATCTGTTCCAACCATATGTTCTCCAGACCACACCAGGGAGCTCTTGAGGCTGAGTGTGTAGCTTCAGATCAAGCACTAATTCCTCTCGACCTGGCCTGAGGTCTTCACAGGTTGGTGGCTCGGGCCCTGCATTTAATTCTTATCCCTTGCCCACCTTGATGTAAGGTAGGAAAGCAGATCCAAATGCTCCTATCTGGTGGGCAAGGTGACTCATAGCACCTTCTGTGCTACTGGAGCAGAACCTGAAACTGCTTCTAAGGCTCTGGATACTTGCACGCAGAACTAGAGGCCAATGGTATATGAGCGACCTGTGGGGTTATGAATAGCAGAACAAACTGGTGCTGTCACAGCCCACTCATACCAGACCTTCTTGGAGTTGCTGCATCGCCAGAAACGCACACAGATAGTCTGGCCTTCACGCACCGTAATGGGCTGCTGTAAGAAGAAACAGGAGATTCAGGGTGGAAGTAATGAATTATATACGGTAACGTATTAAGGTTAAGTGTGGAAAGAAAATGATAAACATGACAAGACTATTCCAACTCTCATGAAACTTATTTGAAATCTATCAGAACAATCAGGCATTGGAACAAATAATCAAAAGTGTCCTAGTACTGTGAACATGTATAGAGTGCTATAAAACTACTATGAAAGAGAATACTAACCTAGTCTAGGAGGTCAGGGTAAGTTTCTAGGACAATATATATGTTCAAAAAGACCTACATTATAAGTTAGGTATGTGAGCAGACAAGCAAAGAACTTTACAGGAAATGGAGAGTTCCAGGAGAGAGACAGGTGTGAAAGACTGAGGTAGGAAAGAAGATGGGGTTTTAGAGGAACCAAAAAGAGGTCCACAGGGCTGAAAAGGCGGGCAAAACAAGATTACACCAAGTCTTTTTTTGGAGACAGAGTTTCCCTTTGATGCCCTTGGTAGAGTGTCGTGGCATCTTAACTCACAGCAACCTCAAACTCTTAAGCTTAAGGAGGCCTCAGCCTCCCAAGTAGCTGGGATTACAGCTGCCTGCCACAAGTTGGCCCAGCTATTTTTTTTTTTTAAGAGATGGGGTATCGTTCTTGCTCAGGCTGGTCTCAAATTCCTGAGCTCAAGTGATCCACCACCCACCTTGGCCTCCCAGAGTGCTAGGATTATAGATATAAGCCACTGGGCCTGGCCTACACCAAATCTTATTAGCAATATCCTGGATTTTGATTTGTGTGTTGTTTTTTTTTTTTGTAGAGACAGTGTCTCCTTTCACCCTCAGTAGAGTGCCATAGCATCACAGCTCACAGCAAACTCCAACTCCTAGGCTTAGGCAATTCTCTTGCCTCAGCCTCCCGAGTAGCTGGGACTATAGGTGCCTGCCACACAACGCCCAGCTATTTTTTTGTTGCAGTTTTGCTGGGGCGGGGTTTGAACCCACCATCCTTGGTATATGGGGCCGGTGCCCCACTCGGTGAGCCACAGGCACTGCCTGGATTTTGATTTTTATACTAAGAGCAATGGGAAGGCAATGAAGGGTTTTAAGTAGCAGAAAGCACATCTGAGTTTTTTGAGACAGAGTCTTACTTTGTCATCCTCAGTAAGAATGCCATGGTGTCACAGCTCCCAGCAACCTCAAACTCTTGGGCTGAAGCGATTCTCTTGACTAAGCCTCCCAAGTAGCTGGGACTACAGGTACCCACCACAGACCGAGCTATTTTTTAGTGATGGGGTCTTGTTTTTGCTCAGGCTGGTTTCAAACTCATGAGCTCAGATAATCCCTGCCTCAGCCTCCCAAATGCTAGGATTATAGGCGTGAACCACTGTGCCTGGCCATCTGAGTTTTTGTTTTGTTTTGTTTTTTTACTATGAAATATATCAAGTATTAATAGATAGGAGTTTTTAAAGATGACTTGGGTTGAGTACATTGGCACTGTAAATTCAGCTACTCAGGAGGCCAAGGCAGAGGCTTGAGACCAGGAGTTTGAGACCAGCCTAGGCAATATAGCAAGACCCTGTGTTTCCACAAAAAATTGGAAAATATTAGCTGGTTGTGATGATGCATGTCTATATTCCCAGCTACTTGGGAGGCTAAGGCAAGAGGAT
Organism: Galagoides demidoff; assembly: GCA_963574575.1. Lineage (NCBI taxonomy): Eukaryota > Metazoa > Chordata > Mammalia > Primates > Galagidae > Galagoides > Galagoides demidoff. Next base: position 7,899 of record CAUYQV010066424.1, read on the forward strand.
CAGCTGAGCCTAGGAGTTTGAGGCTACAATGAACTGTACTCACTGTACTCCAGCCTGGGCAAGAGTAAGACCCCATCTCTTAAAAAGAAATTAAAATAAATAAAGATGACTCTTGCTCAAGGTAGAGAATGGACAGAAGAGTAGCCAGAATAAATGTGGAGAGGCCAGGTAGAAGCCCACTGCAGATAATGCCAATACCTATCACTGGGATCCAAGCACATGTGAGAGGAGAACATGAGTCATAGCCAAGTATCTTCCTGGGAGAAGGAAAGAGGCAGAACACCAACAGCAGAATTTACTCCTTTTTTTTTTGAGACGGAGCCTCAAGCTGTCCTCCTGGGTAGAGTGCCATGGCATCACAGCTCATAGCAACCTCCAACTTCTGGGCTCAAGCGAGTCTCCTGCCTCTGCCTCCCAAGTAGCTGGGACCACAGGCGCCTGCCACAGTGCCCGGCCATTTTTTGGTTGCAGCCATCATTGTTGTTTGGCAGGCCTGGGCTGGGGATTCGAACCCGCCACCTTAGGTGTACTTGGCTGGCGCCTTAGCCGATTGAGCCACAGGCGCCGAGCCAGAATTTACTCCTTAATCTAAAGAGTCTCTAAAGGTAATTCCTACCTTAATAGGGAAGAGGATGGGAAACCATGAGAACATTCCAGGAGAGTGAGTCTCTGGACGGATACCTGTGTGGACAAAATAATGAAAAAATGGAGGTTTCCACGACTGTGCATTTTGTTAGGTTTAGGAAGGTCTCTTTTGTGGTCATGGAAAAAAGTAATCAAGGATCTCCATTCACTAACTTTGGGGATCCCATGAATCTAAATAAAAACATGTACTGGTATGTAAGCTGCCTGGCAGCACAACCTCATGCCCTGTCATCAGCTACTCCAGACACTCACTCAGAGTTATGTCCTGATAAAGCACAGTCTCAAAGTAGCCTGCAAAGCCATGCAGTACTGTGTTCACCTCCACCGGAAACTCCAAGGTACAGTAGCGGTTGTTGTCAATCATAGGATCTGCCAGAAAAGAGTGTGTGGGTGATGAGGGGCCAGAAGCCCTAGACAACTTGGTAAATCATCAGCAAGACCCAAGAAGGAAGCCTAAATAGGGCAGATTTAGTAAGGGAAGAAAGCAGGAAGGTGAGCTCATACTCCTCTAGACAGAGGAAAGCCATACAGAAACCTACCTCTGTTGGGATGGCTGAAGGTGAAACAAGGCTGGGGTGCAGATAGCTGGTGGAAGTTGTGCAGCCGTACCACATAAGGCATCTCAAACTGGGCCTGTCCCAGGTGAGAGAGAACAAGAGCTAGAAAAGATAGGCAAGAGATACCTACTTCCCCAAGGAAAAAAGCTCAAGCTTAAGAGATACACAAAAAGATTATAAAGTATGGTTTTACTTCAAAAACTTTCCCTCACCCCCAACTTCTTCATCTCTTCATTGTCTCCAGTGGCAGAAAGTAGTTGAAGCAAATAGAGAAAAAGAAGGCTAAAGACGACTTCATTCCAGAAGTGTAGTTCTTTACCTCAGGATCACGGTCCTTTTCCCGACAAGCTCGAACTTCATTGTATAGCTTGGAGGAGGAGATGGGAGCCAGAAAGGAGGTGTACTCCCCAGGAATGCTCACACCATCATCTGCACAGCAGGAAGATCAAATTAATTTCCAAGGGAAGGAAATGGTATGTCTAAATTAACTGAAGGGCTCAGCGACTATGGCTCAAGTGGCTAAGGCGCCAGCCACATACACCTAAGATGGCAGGTTTGAATCCAGCCCAGGCCCGCCAAACCACAACGGCTGCAACCAAAAAAAAAATAGCCGGGCATTGTGGTGGGCGCCTGTGGTCCCAGCTACTTGGGAGGCTGAGGCAGGAGACTCACTTGAGCCCAGGAGTTGGAGGTTGCTGTGAGCTATAATGCCATGGCACTCTACCTAGGGGGGACAGCTTGAGGCTGTGTCTCAAAAAAATTAATTAATTAATTAACTGAAGGTTTAAATGTCCCATGTCAAAATAGACCAATACAGGCATGGACATGGCAAGAAGAGGCAGATCCATGTTGTCACATTCCCAAGCTACCCTGTTCCCAATTTCTGTTGTGAGGGAAATCCACTGCTGGGTTAATATATAGTTACAAAGGTTAAAATAGAAGGAACCTAAGATAGTCTGTCCAGTGGATCTAGTGGTTCTTCACTTTTGTGGTATCAAAGCTCCACAAAAGTTCCTGATGAAAATTAAGCCCAACATATGTATTATGTCAGTTCAGGTAGTCCACTCCCCTCATTGTTCAGATGTGAACACTAAGGTTTAGAGTATGACTTTTTGCTAAGGGCACAGAAGCAGTGTAGCAGTAGCATTCAAACAATTATGACTTGGCCAGGTGTGGTGGCTCATACCTATAATCCTAGCACTCTGGGAAGCCATAGTAGGGAGGATCAGGAGTTAAAAACCAGCCGGGGCAAGAATGACACCCTCTCTATACTAAAAATAGAAAAATTGGCTTGGTGCCCATAGCACAGTGGTCACCGAGGCTGGGCCAGCTAAACAAATGCAACAAAAAAACAGCCAGGCATTGTGGCAGGTGCCTGTAGTCCCAGCTACTCAAGAGGCTGAGGCAAGAGAATCACTTAAGCCCAAGAGTTGAGGTTGCTGTAAGCTGTGACGCCACAGCACCCTACTGAGGGTGACATAGTGACTCTGTCTCAAAAAAAAAAAAAAAGGCCCAGCACCCATAGCTCAGTGAGTATGGTGCCTGGGCCTGCTAAACAATGACAACTGCAACCAAAAAATAGCTGGGCATTGTAGTGGGCACCTGTAGTCCCAGTTACTTGGGAGATTGAGGCAAGAGACTCTCTTGAGCCCAAGAGTTTGAGGTTGCTGTGAGCTGTGATGCCTCAGTACTCTACCAAGGATGACAAATTGAGACTCTGTCTCAAAAAAAAAAAAAAAAAGAAAGAAAGAAAAATTAGCTGGGTGTCATGGTGTGCACTTAAAATCCCAGCTATGCAGAAAGCTAACGGAGGAGATTGCTTGAACCGAAGGATTTTTTTTTTGAGACACAACCTCAAGCTATCCCCCTGGGTAGAGTGCTATGGCATCATAGCTCACAGCAACCTCCAACTCCTGGGCTCAAGCGAGTCTCCTGCCTCAGTCTCCCAAGTAGCTGGGACCACAGGTGCCTGCCACAATGCCCAGCAATTTTTTGGTTGCAGCCATTATTGTTGTTTTGCGGGCCTGGGCTGGATTGGAGCCCTCTACCTTAGGTGTATGTGGCTGGCGCCTTAGCCACTTGAGCCACAGGCACTGAGCCTAAACCCAAGAATTTGAGGTTACTGTGAGCTAGTCTATGCCACAGCACTCTAGCCTAGCAAACAAAGTGAGACTGTCTAAAAAAAAAAAACAAAACAAAAAAGGCTTGGCATGATGGCTCAGGCCTATAATCCTAGCACTTTGAGAAGCCGAGGCAGGTGGATTGCTTGAGCTCACAACTTCAAGATCAGCCTGAGCAAGAGTGAGACGTTGTCTCTACTAAAAATAAAAAAATTTGCTGAGTGTCAAGGGTGCCCACAGTCCCAGCTACTCAGGAGGCTGAGACAAGACGATTGCTTAAGCCCAAGAGTTTGAGGTTGTGTGCTGTGACACCATGGCACTCTTACCCAGGGCAACAAAGTGAGACTCTATCTCAAAAATCAAAACAAACAAACAAAAAAACCCTCATATGATCTGACCTAAGTCCAACCATCTTCCCCTAAACACTAGAACCTCCTTCCAGGTTGCTGCACCAACCACTATCACCCTCTCTATACACCCAAACCTGGAAGCACCTTTTAGGAAATGCTGGGCTCCATCCAGGCACTCAGGTGACAGTTCATTGTCGGCAAAAGAACCCAGAAGCTCACTAACAATGATGTCTGCTTTCTCTGGAGCCACCCATTCCCTCATGTCTGATGAGACTACTGTCACTTGGCTTCCCCATTCTTCATATTGCCAGTTCTCTAGCCTGAAACAGAGATGATAAGGTAAGGAGAGATGTTAAAGAAATTTGGCAGTGAGGACAAACTTCCCAACAAGCTGGTCGCTACTCACGTCACCACAGCGTTTGGGTTCTTTTCCACAGCGTACAGCTTTATCCGCCGGTCAGCCTGCTTGGCTGCCCGCAGGGAAGCATTCACAAGGGGACCCCGACCTGCTCCCAGCACCATTAGTACCCTAAGAAAGAAAAAGGAAGAGTCAAGCAGACTCAGCATATAGAGGAATAGGCATGCAAGACCACAGGATAGAGAGGAAAGCACTCACTGAACATTGGTATCCTTTTCCTCTTCTGGTACTCGGTCTAGCAGACATTTATAGATGGCCTGGGGGAAGTAGAGAAAGAAGACATCATGGCTATAATCCCATTCTGCACAGCTGATACTGGCT
>CAUYQV010066425.1:0-13144 GCA_963574575.1 Galagoides demidoff
ATCTAAAAATAGACCTGCTGTTTGATCCTGCAGTTCCTCTACTAGAAGTCTATCCAGAAGACCAAAAATCACTTTGCAACAAAGATATTTGTACCAGATTATTCATTGCAGCTCAATTCGTATAATATGTTTTAAAGGTAAATATTCTAAAAAAAAAAAAAATGTCCATTATTTAGTTTGGTTCAGTTTCCACCAAAGTTTTAACTCTAAAACTTTTTGTTTATAACCCATAATAATAGCAAAAAGGACAATGAAAATATAGAATGAAGTGAATGTAAACACTTTTATAATGAATATAGTTTAAATATAAAGCAAGAAAATGCATTACAGTGTTACTCATTAAAAGTTTCACTACATTTTCTAAAGTCACATTCCTGGTATTTAGTACGGATTTTACAACAGCAGACCCAAACCTGTTTTCTGAAATAACTCACACCGTGACTAATCTTTACATTAATAATTTATTCACAGATTCCAAGAAAACTGAAAAAAAAAAAAACATGTGAAGAGGTATAGTAGCTAATGTCATAACACAAGCATCAGTACTAAAGTTCAGATATCAAACTGTAACAATTAGATCAGCAACTGTTATTTGCTTAAGAATGCAAAAAGTTTGCATAGCTATAAAAAAAAGTGCCAAGTAGTGCCTGAATTTTGTGCTTTTGTCCTGGAGGCAAATTTAAATCCATCGCTTTCTTATCCAAGTGAATATTACACAATTCTAGTAAGTGACAATGATTACGTTATAAAGATAACCATAAATCTGCTATATTTTTTATTAACTGCTTTTAAAAAAACTTTTGGTCCTCTTTTTTTGCAATGTAGGTCCCAGAGTGTGATGGCTGAAAAGCAGTGTCTTAAAAAAAAAGCATTTTTAACAAAATATTCAATACTGACTATTAACATGTACGCATATGAAAGTGAAAATACATTCCCCAAGGCAAAAATAAACCAAAACCATGTTCTAGAAACCACAGGGAAACACACAGGTGCTTGCTAAATCACATATTTATGATGAAAAAATAACAGATTAGTTTTCTAAATCATTAAGAGTTTGTATTGAAGGTGACTTTTCCCAGGTGACTTTTCAAGAACCTCAGGACAGCCATCATTGTATTTAACTATAATTAAAACAAGTGGACATTCTGATGTCTCTAAACAAATTCTAATTTTCCACATACCTTACAAAGGAATTGTTCAAGTTCCTAATTTGTAGATCAAATGCCAATAGCCTCTGGCAAGCAAAAAGCAAAAAATTAAAACCTCTGTCCAGTGACCCATTAGGTAAATGTCACTGAGAATTTTCTTTACATAAAATCAAGAATTCCAAAAGAACAAATCTATATGGTTTCAAATTTAAGATTCACAAAGACAATAACTGCTATGAAGAGATGGGAAAGCTAGTATTTTCTATTTTAAATCAGAAACATTATTTTCCACTCATTTAGCTTCAGGATCTTTTGAAAAACCCAGGTCTAGATCCAGTCCTCTCTTGCCTATGAATGTTGCCATTTTTAGTTTAAAGTTCTTAATAAGCATCTTTGTCTTTCTCGAGGGCTCTTTACTGGAAAGACATCAGTTGAACCTCCGGCTTAACTTGAATATATGTCACATTTAGAAGAAGATTGTGGCACCAGAATACTTCCAACTACATCAACTCGTAGTGTGCATGGAAAGGCCTGGTTTTCATCCCTCCCTGGATCTTGGTCTGAGAAATCAGTACTTTATGAATATTTGAAAGGACAAGGTTACCAAACAAGATGGCAGAGTCTTCATAAACTTTTAGCCAGGGACCACCAAAAAAAAAAAAAAAAAGATTTACATGAATCAGAAGAGAAAAGTTTTCCCATAGTTTTAAAAGATTAACCCCCCTCCCCACACACACACACACAGAAAAAATGCCACATTTTGCCAAAATTAACACAGATAAAGCTTGTAATATTTCCATCATTTTCGAAGGAAGTAGAATTAATGGAGTATTTTCAATTTATATCACTAAGCATCTACCCTGCTGATCTCATACCCACAGGAAAAAGCTCACCCTTTTCAATCTACTTTACTCCCCATCTTTCATGCTACCTGTGACACAGAGATTGGTGATGTGCTCACTCATTACTTTTCCTGTTCCTAGACAGGAAGCTAAACTACATTTTCTAGGTTTACAATGTCGTCATCTTTTTTTTTTCATTTCTGCACAGAAGCAATTAAGACAAGTATGTATTCTTGATGCCTTTTCTTCCTCTTTTTTCTTTCTTTTTTTTTTTTTTTTTTTGAGACAGAGTCTCATTTTGTCGCCCTCAGTAGAATGCCATGGCATCGCAGCTGACAGCAACCTCCAGCCCTTGGTCTTAGGGCTGATTCTTTTGCCTCAGCCTTCTGAGTAGCTGGGACTATAGGTACTGGCCACAATACCTAGCTATTTTTGTTATTGTTGTTGTTGTCATTGCAATTTGGCTGGGGCTGGGTTTGAACCCACCACCCTCGGTATATGGGGCCAGCGCCCTACTCACTGAGCCACAGATGCTGCCCTGTTTTCTTCCTCTTACCTACAAGTGGTTGAGACCAAGCAAACTCTTAGCCAAATGTGGATATTCAGAGGCACAGTAAGAAGGAGCCTAGGTCCCTAAATGACTGCATGGAGCAGAGTTTCTGTCCCTCTGACCTGCACTGAACTTTAAGAAAATCCAAAAAAAAAAGTACCTTTATTGTGTTAAGTTTTGGGGTGTGGAGGTTGGTTGTTACAGCATTTGGCCTATCTTGATTAATAAACTATTCCTCCTTCCCTTTCTGCTCAATTTTCTCCTCTCCACCACACATCAAATCTAGCCACCACCAAACTGAAGTGCAGATAGAAACTAGGACTTTGAGTAAGTTGGCATAAAAATATTACCCATAGAATGAAAAATATGTATTCTCAGTAGTTTAATATGTTATTTAAATGCCTAAAGTATTTGCACAGTAAAGTAATATCTGCGATCAAGTGATATAATGGTAAAGTAAGCTATTACTCTTCAGACATCTAATAATATATATTATATTAATAATAATAATATATTATATAATAATAATATGTATTTTTTTCATTGTGGAAGGCAGCTACCAGGGCCAAGCCAGTAAGAGCTTTACAAAGTCCCTCAGCTGGAGTTATTCTTTACATCTTCCTCACTCATGACTCATCCAATGACCGTTCTAAACCCGTATCCTTCTTTGCTACTATAATTCACTTATAAGAATAGAGAAGTTCGTATAGTAGGATAATTAACTTGGATTTCTGCAGGGAGACCAGCAGTACAAAACAGAGATGAGGTCAGCCTATACTGAACTTATGTAACTATGATTTCAGAATCACAGAAGTGTTAAATCATGTTATGCTACTAATTTTGGTCTTGCTAGAAATTTTCATTGCTCTACAGGATATATACTATTCCACGAACCACAACTATGTGGAAAAAGAAGCAAATTCAAGTAGCCAAATGGAATTAGCCTTATCTTTTAGATGTTTCAGTGTTTCCAACCTTTATGAATAGTGTGCTACAATTCTCTGGGGATGAAAAACACAGGGAACATGTTAGAAATTTAAACTCCACTGTTTGACACCCTGGAATTTTCAACCATTGTTTTCAGCTGAAAAAAATATAAAAAAATAAACTTAGATGTTCTAAGTATGACCTTTGGAACTTTCTTTGTTGATGCTATCATAAGCACACATATTAAAAGTGAAATGGAAGATGAATAGCTTAAAAAGTGAAGAAATATTTTCCATCTTCACAATCTATGGTTTCAGTGTTCCCCTAAGGCCTTAAAATGAAGTCTACTTGGTGGTCTTAACTTTAACCCATGGAGAATACATTCTATATCTCCAACGCAGAACACCTGATTCTGCAGAATTTGACACTTCTCTGCAGCCTCCACACGGAAGAAATGAAGGACTTGACATACATGGAAATTAAATTATCTTCCACCCCTAGAGACATGCTGTCCTCCCAGATCAGGGTTACATGAGGGTCAGGTGAAGGAGCTCACATTTCAACCAAGTCCGCCCTAGCTGTGAATCGACAGAAAACACATCCTTTTGAGTTCTAGACGGGATGTTATATTTTATGTAACCCATTCAAAGTGAAATAGAATAAACACACCAAGTAAATCAACTTAAAGAAAAAATAGTTTAGTGTTATCAAACTAGGTGGTAACCTTAAAAGCCAGGAGTCGTCTCTAAAGTGTGATTTTCTCATGAGTTCAAAAATGCATAAGTAAATTCTGAGACAGATACAACATAAAGATTCAGCCTGTGTCTGCAAAGTCTGACCCTTACTGTTTCACGCAACAGGGGTCATTCAGTTGAGTTTGGTGATTAGTAATTCACAATCCCAAGTAATGCCTAACTGGCTTAGGTGCAGTCAAAAGCAGAAAGAGACTTAGTACTCATCATAAAGACTTCATTAAAGGATTTCTGGGAAGATGGCCGACTGATAGCAGCCCTTGTCAGAAGTTCCTGAGGAAAGGAAGAAAAACTGAATGGAATCAGAATCTATGAAGCCAAAGACAGGAGCTGAGCCCAGAAAAAAGACTGGCAAGCTGTAAATCCAAGGAAGAGCATTTAAGAACACAAAATACAGGTACAAAGTGGGCCCCAGAACTGCTTGCTAGAGCCTCATGCCTCCCGTGGGTGGTAGGTGGCTGCAGAGGAGCCCCTAGCTCTGAGCAGTCACAGAACTACTTTCTAGAGCCACGTACACCCCGTGGCAGTGGAGGAGTCCCCCACTCTGGGAGGGTCCAGAACAGCTTACTAGTGCCACAGGCATCATGCAGGCAGTGGTGGAGGAGTCCTCCATTGGGGCAGGCCCAAAACTGCTTGCTAGAGCTACACACAATCCGCAGGGTCATGGCAGGGGAGTCTAAAGGTCCGGGTGGGCCCAGATCTGTTTGCTAAAGCCACATGCATCCTGGGGCAGCGGAGGAGTTCCCTGCTCTGGGATCCTGCGCCAGGAGGGCCCAGATCAGCTTGTTAGTGCCTTGCATGCCCCACAGGTGGTAGCAGAGGAATTCCCCACTCTAGACACCAGTGTTGGGCGGGCCCAGAACTGCTTGCTAGAGCCACATGCATCCTACAGGCAGTGGCGAAGGAGTTCCCCTCTCCAGGCTCCCGTGCTTGGAGAGCCCAGATCGGCTTGCTAGTGTCATGTGTGCCCTGTGGGTGGTGGTGAAGGAGTTCTCAGCTCCAGACTCTGGTGTTGGGTGGGCATGGGACTGCTTGCTGGAGCCACACGCAACCCTCGGGGCCACTGCGAAGGAGTCTGCTACTCTGGGCAGGCCCGGAACTGCTTGCTAGAGCCACACGTGTCCTGCAGGTGGTGGTGGAGGAATTCCCCACTATGGGCTCATGCGCGGAGGGCCCAGATCGGCTTCCTAGTGCCGCGTGTCCAGCGGGCAGTGGTGGAGGAGTCCTTCGGTCTGCATTCCCCTGCCCCCTCCTGCAGACTAATTTGCATATATATTTGTAAAATTATACAAACACAATTACAATATATAATGGAATAGAAATTGAAGTGTTTCACAGGGTGTGCTTTCTAGCTAAGAGGCCAGCCAGGTCTGAAAATAGCAAAATAATAGCCAGAAAACAAAGGACTTGGAAGATTTTAGGGAATATTTTCATCTTCATAGCTTCTCAGTGCCAAAAAAATGGAGGAATGTCTGAATAATATCTTCAGCATAACACAACCATGACCCTCAAATATCAGACTTAATATTTTCATTTAGTATTTCATAAGTTTTTGCAAGTTTCCAAAGGAGAGCAAGTACATTTTTTCCTCCAGATTAACTTTTTTGGCAAACTAGAGTGTGCCCAGAGGAATCCACAAACTATATTCATCCACTCATACAAAGAGAGAAAGTCAGGATTATTGACGAACAAGTTGATAAACTGCAACCCAGGCAGCAGCTGGCTTTTATGGAGTTGCTTCAGTGTGTATTGAATGAGAGAAGCACAATGTCGGTGGTCTCTCTATATTGATTATATCTAGTCAAGGATAGGGTAACAGAAAATAATGCTATCTTACTAAAAAGTAAAAAACCTTTTGTACATCTTTTGTATATTCAATTAAATGTATTGGCTTAAGTAGGTGTAATCTGGTAACAGACATATCACCTGATAAGTGACTGGAGAGAGCCAAAGCAGGAAAGACAGAAGGCAGAGTGATCTTCTGGGGAAGATAATAAAGGAGGCAGAAACACTGCCCTGGAGAACAGGCACAGCAAGGATCTGGTGACTGCCAATCCCAGGTTTCTGTGGCTGACACGATCCTTAGCTCCCAGACACATGCTGCCAGGTCTGCATAGAACTCGGCTTTGCAGCAGCAGCAGCCTTTCTATTGCTCCCTGGGCCAGAGAGTGAGTGAGCACAGCAGATGCTCCCCCATACAGTGCCTAGAGACAGAGAGCCTAGTGTCCCTGCCCTTCCCTTCCAGCACAAGATCTGAACAAAGGTGACTCAGGAGCCAAAGGTACCACCTGGATAGCCTTGGGCAACCAACCCAGTGGGATCTAAAGTGGAGGCAAAACCCAGACCGCCCAGCAGCCACAAGCCCTGGGCCACTAGTCCTATGCACACCTATGTGACTGGGCATCTGCAGTACCCAGGCCAGTGGAATAGCCCACAGCCTGCATGACTCTGCCTTCATAATACCAAGTTCTGGCTCTGAGGCTCTCGTTGCATCTGGGCCTGAGGCTCCACCCTGCACTTCCAGATTTCTTCCTGGGCCCACACATTGCCCCCATGATTCCAGCATAGCCCCCTAAACCCCAAGATTCCACCTTGGAGTTTCTACTACTGCCACTGGGCCAATGGAACCACTCTGAGGTCCAGTGCTCCATCAGGAATCCCCTCTATGTCAAGCCACCATTATACCTAGACCTGATTCAGGCAAACACTCATAACCCAGACACTCATTTATTGCCTACATAGCCTCATCCAGCTTCCACTGTCACCTCCATGGGGAGACCCCAGGCACAGCAATCCCTGCCAGACTCCATGGAAAGAGTGTCCCATGGCCCCAATTCGAACTTCCAACACAATCTGGAGAACAAACCACCAGCCCACACAAAGGTCATTCAGCATCACTTTGTACTATGACAATCATGAGAAAGGGATAAAACAGAACAGTTGCACTAAAAGTTCCACATACACCCACTCCTGCCCTGCCATATAGGATTCCAGAGTAGGACACAAAAATCTAGGAATCTCCCCTTCTTATCACTAAGCAGAAGTTTCCAGCAATGGAGAATAAATGTTCTGCAGAGAGGTTTCAGGGGATCTGTGTGATCCTAGAGATTGGATTTTCCAAGATGGCTGTCATCCAAGGAGAAGGACAGAGACAATGAAAGTGCCAACTCTCCACCATGCAGAATCTTTTCCTCTGCTTCCCTTCCCCTATCCACTGCTGCTTGTCAACATAGGTGCCCCAAGGGATGGTTGAGCCAAGACTCTCAGGAGCAGCTGTTTTCCTTCTGTTGACAAATTCACTACATTGAGTCTTCCTCAGATAATGGGAATCACACCTTTCCTCTTAAAGATGTGCAGCAGACCAAATGGTGCTCAGACAGTGAGCTTCTTGCCTCCTGGCTCTCTCCAGTGCTACACCTGGATGCTTCTGCAAAGCAGACCATACCATGAAGTTGAAGGACATTAAACCTGCTTGAACATTCACAGGCAACTCAAGGCCAGCGTGCCTCTCACTGGAATGGTCAGGAATTGAACTCAGAGGACCAGAGAATAGCCCCACAGGCCAGAACCACACTCCCAAGATCATTTTTCTCAGAGGCACAGAGGGAAGATTTGTGAATTAACATTAGGAAACATGAGAGTTCACACTGGTAGAACTGAAAGGAGAGTGCAACGTAGATGTGAGCCAACTCATGGAGCACCCTTCCCACCACAGAAAAGTAACACTTTCACTTTTCGTCCATGGAAGAGTCTTACTTAAGTAAGAAAACTCCCAGCCCATGGCACCATTAGCAGTGACGTCAGTTAATCTGGGCCTCTGCTTATAGCCAGAAACAGAAAAGAAGGAAAAGTAAAACTCACTCCTTACAGCCAGTCCATGAATCCTAGATGGCCTCTTTCCCAAGAGCAGACTTTCTGGCTTGCTGGAGCTGCATCAGCCCCTCCCTAGCAGATTTTCTCAGGGGTCTTGCAGTAGACCTGCAAGACAGCTCTTGTGCTGGCCTTTGTGGAGGCTAAATGCAGGCTCACAGGACCCATCACCACCCAGTCTGATGCCTCTACCTACATCTGCTGTGATGAAAAATAAAGAGTCCCTTGGGAGCTCTCAGTTCCTGCAAACAGTCTGGGGCTTCTAGAGTTTCTCCTGAGGGGTGAGAGCTGGTCACAGTTCACAAAAAACAACACTGGTCATTTAGTTCTTCAACACTGGTTCTTTCTGGCAAGAACTACCTAATGGCAGGGAGAACAACTTGTACAGTCCATTAGAGATTTACTGACTCAATCATACAAGGCATGGCTAATTCTTACCCACAAATAATATCTACTGTCTCAGAGATTAAACTGGACATCACTATGCAATTGACAGTATTAAGAAGACCACAGGGCTAGGGAAAGAGAAAAAATTTTAAAGACCTCTGTTTCCCTTCATCAACAAGAGACAGGAAATCTGCCCACACACATAGGTCACCACCACAACAGCATATAAATAACCAGGAACTGAGGCAACCACCTCACTAAAGATATCTATAACCAAGGTATCTATTCAGAATCTACATCCCAGTACCCACAAGCAAGGCCAAAGGTCCTTATTCAACATATACTAAAGATATACCCTTAAGAGTAAGCAGCAGAGAGTCCCACTAAACAAAGGAAAACTGAAAAATGAGAAGCAGCAGCTGCTCCAGATGAGGAAGAATCAGCAAAAGGACTCCAGAAATACTCGAATCAGAGTGAAAGTATATCCCCAAAGAGGCACACCAACTCTCCAGAAATGGGTCCCAACCAAAAGGAAAATATTTAAATGACAGATTAAAAAAATTTTCAAAATAGAGTGTAAGGAAGCTAAATAAAATCAATAGAAAATGGAAAATCAACTCAAAAAAAATGGGAAAACAATTCAGAAAGTTAATGAAAATGTTACTAAGAAGGAAGAAGAAAGATGCCCAACTAAAGGCAGCTTTTGCCAGAGACTCCTGTCCAGAGGGAGAGATGCAAGACAGAAGTAGACTCAGTGAAGCTGAAGGTGGAGAGCTGAGCTAAGAAAGAAGATAGACAAGTGCACACCATCTCTGATGAGGCAAGCTGCAACTCCAAGAAAACAAATTCCAGTACAAAGCCCATCACCAAAAGGATGACAGACCCCTCCTTCAAATGGGAGGCTCCCTGTGGGTTCTCTGCAAGTGAGCAGGGAACAAAAGACCTCCCATTTAACCCCATGGGAAACGCCCACTAAACATAGGTCCTCCTTCTCTAGAGAGGTCCCATTTGTGAGCCTAGGCATAATCCGGCCCAGCCTAAAATTGAACAGATATTTTCCCCACAATTCTAAACTCCCAGTCCACCCTTCCCCCATACCTGGTGGTCTAAAGTCTTCCCCCCTGCAGAGTGTTTGGCAATTCCCTGAGAGGCGTGGGCATTGTGTGGGCCACTGGACAGAAGCACAGAAACAGTGACTGAGTAGAAGCAGGGGCCAGGGGGGTGGGGGTGGTGCATGGGAAGAGAAGGATGCATAGGAGACAGAGATGTGCTGCCCTTGTTCTGACTTTGGCATTTTCTGATTTGGTGGCTCACTGGAGGAGACCAGGCCTTAACCCCTAGCATTTGCAGGAAGGTACTGCATGTGGATTTCTACTATCAGCCACTACAGACCCTTTGAAATCTCCCTGTTGAGTGGTAATTGTCTAATCAGTACAATCTGATTAGAACTCTTCACCTGGGCTGTCCACCCTGGGACCCTCTGAAGTTGAGCCATGGTTGTTTTGTAGCAGGAAAGGACTGATTCTCCTCCTCCAGCTGTCACTGGTGCAGGGCAGGGGGCCGCAGTTGCTTGTATCTCTCCCCAGCTGAGATTTTGGTCTAATACTGCAACTAGTTAGGATTGGTAGAGGCTGGCTGACTCGAGACAGAGCCAGCTTGCACTATCTTATCAAGCAGGTCCTCAGAGTCACTTATTGCAGCTCTGAAAGGGACCTTTGTAAGGCTGTAGGGGAAAAGCCACAATCATAAGCCCCAGCACATTGACAAATGGCTGGTTAACTACACTTCCTAGGTACCCCTATCCAATCTCACCCTACCAATTTTAATTGCCAAATTGCAGAAAATACTCATAGGGCAGAATCAGTGGCAACATGAATAATCAGAGTAGATCAACTCCCCCAAGGAATGACAAAGGAGACACACTAGAAGATGCCAGTAATAGACAAATGGCTGAATTGTCAGAAATAGAATTCAGAATATAGATGGAAAATAAGATAAATAGAATGGAGAAAAATTTTGGAATATAAATCCAAAGAGTAGTTCAAAAGTTGTCTCAGGAATTAATGAATTCAAAGATAAAACCACGAGGATATGGATATAATGAATACAGATATAGCAGAGCTCAAGGAAGTGAAAAAGTTATTTGAGGAACATCTAAATACAGTAGAATCCCTTAGTAATAGAGTTGAGCAGGCAGAAGAAAGGATCTCAGCAATTGAAGAGAAGGCTTTTGAATGATCCTAAGCATTCAAAGAGGAAGAAAAATGGAAAACAAGAACAGAACCTTTCCTGAGAAAATTAAGAGATCATTCCAAAACATCAAACATCTGACTTATAGGAATTCCTAAAGGAGAAGAGGATAGTCCTAAAGCCACAGATGCTCTAGTCCAAGATATTATAGAGAAGAATTTTCCAAATATTTCAAGAGATACAAAAATTCATATAGTAGTTTCAGAACCCCTGCAACACTCAATCCAAATAAAGCACCTCCTCAACACATTGCAATTAACTTTGCAAAACGTTGCAGTTAACTTTGCAAAAGTTAATATAAAGGATAAAAGCCTGCAAACAATCAGACATAAGAAAAGCATTACCTATAAAGGGAGAAATATTAGAATGACTGCAAATATTTCAGCCAAAACTTTTCAAATTAGAAGAGGAGGGTCATCAACTTTCAATCTCCTAAAACAAAACAACTTTCATCCCAAGATTCTGTATCCAGCTAAACTGAGTTTCATTTGTGATGGAGAAATCAAATACATCATTGACATACACATGTTGAGGAAATTTGCCATAACTAACCAGCTCTCCAGGAAAAACTTAGACCCATTTTTTAATAATGACCATCACAGTAGTCTACCATCAAAGTAAATTCACTCCGAATTTATTGAATTGAATAAAACCTAACTTCCATAGTGGTAAAAGGATTAAAAAGGTCCCCTGGACTTTCAAAAACCTTGATACCCAAAATTATACCAGGCTTGTCAATATTCTTAATTAATGTGAAAGGTTTACATTGTCCTTGAAAGGGGCACTGGTTGGCTGACAGGATACAAAAACTCAGGCCAGATAACTGTTGCATACAAGAATCTCATCTTACCCTTGAACGATAATAGAGTCTCAGGGTAAAGGGATGGTCATCTATTTTTCAGGGAAATGGAAATCAGAAGAAAACAAGTGTTGCGATTTTATTCACAGATACAGTAGGCTTTAAACCAATAAAAGTAAGGAAAGGTAAGGATAGTCACTTCATGTTTCTTAAGGGTAATACTCAACATGATGAGATTTCAATTATTAAACATTTATGCACCCAACCAGAATGCACTTCAATTTATAAGAGACACTCTAACAGACATGAGCAACTTGATTTCCTCCAGCACCATAATAGTCAAAGATTTTAACACTCCTTTGGTCCTGTTGGATAGATCCTCCAAAAATAAGCTAAGCAAAGAAATTTTAGACTTAACCATTAAAACTTAACCATTCAACAATTGGATTTAACAGACATTTACAGAACATTTCATCCTAACAAAACTGAATATACATTCTTCTCATCAATCCATGGAACATCCTCAAAAATTGATCACATCTTAGGTCATAAGTCTAACCTCAGCAAATTTAAAGAATGGAAATTATTCCTTGCATCTTCTCAGACCATCATGGAATAATAGTTGAACCCAATAAAAACAGGAATCTGCATACTCATACAAAAGCATGAAAACTGAATAACCTTATGCTGAATAATAGCTGGGTCATAGACAAAATTAAGAAGTAAATTACCAAATTTTTGGAAGAAAACAACAATGAAGACATGAATTATCAGAATCTCTGGGATACCATTAAGTCAGTCCTAAGAGGGAAATTTATAGCACTGCAAGCCTTTCTCAAGAGAACAGAAACAGAAGAAGTTAACGACTTAATGGGACATCTCAAGCAACTAGAAAAGAAAGAACATTCCAACTGCAAACCCAGCAGAAGAAAGGAAATAATCAATATTAGAGCAGAATAAAATGAAATTGAAAACAAAATAATTATACAACAGATCAATAAATGAAAAAGTTGAAAATGTCAATAAAATAGATAAACCTTTGGCTAACCTAACCAGGAAAAAAAAAGAGTAAAATCTCTAATTTCATTGATCAGAAATAGTAAAGACAAAATAACTACAGACTCTTCAGAAATTCAAAAACCTCTTAATGAATATTATAAGAAACTCTATTATCAGATAGATGAAAATTTGAAGAAACTAGACCAATACTTAGAAGGATGCCACCTTCCTAGACTTAGCCAGAGTGAAGTGGAAATATTGAACACGCCTATATCAAGTTCTGAAATAGCATCATCTATACAAAATCTCCCTAAAAAGAAAAGCCTGGGACCAGATGGCTTCACATCAGAATTATACCAAACCTTTAAAGAGTAACTAGTACCTATATTACTTAACCCTTTCCAAAATATATAAAAACAAGGAATACTATTGAACACATTCTATGAAGCAAACATCACCTTGATCCCCAAACCAAAAATAGACCCAACAAGAAAAGAAAATTATAGACCAATATCACTAATGAATATTGATGTGAAAATATTTAACAAGATCCTAGCAAACAGAATCCAGCAGTACATCAAACAAATTATACACCATGAAAAAGTGGGTATTATCCCCAG
>CAUYQV010066428.1:0-39093 GCA_963574575.1 Galagoides demidoff
GTCCCATTACTGGGCATCTACCCAGAAGGAAAAAAATCCTTTTATCATAAGGACACTTGCATTGTCTATCGCAGCTCAATTTACAATTGCCAAAATGTGGAAGCAGCCTAAATGCCCACCAACCCAGGAATGGATTAACAAACTATGTTATATGTACACCATGGAATACTATTCAGCCATTAAAAAAGATGGGGACTTTACATCCTTTGTATTAACCTGGATGGAAGTGGAACACAGTATTTTTAGTGAAGCACTGCAAGAATGGAGAAGCATGAATCCAATGTACTCAATTTTGATATGAAGACAATTAATGACATGGTGGGGGTGGGGGAAGGGGAGAGGAGAGAGAAAGGGAGAGAAGGAGGGAGGAGATTGGGGGAAGGAAGAGCAGAGAGAGAAAGAAGGAGGGGGGTGGGGTCTTGGTGCGTGACACACCTCTTGGGGGCAAGACATAATTGTAAGAGGGACTTTACCTAACAAATGCAATCAGTGTAACCTGGTTTCTTGTACCCTCAATGAAGCCCCAACAATAAAAAAAATAAATAATTAAATAAAACGTTGTCTTAAAGGGGTAATACAGGTCTCTAATGGCTTAAAAAGATACACAAAATGGACTGTTAGCAAAATAAATTTGATTTCTACATTAATAAGACAGTATAAATACCATAAAGCAGACTAGTTTAGGTATGTCTATAGTTTAGAATAAAAGTACAACTTCTACAGAGTTAAAACATTTGAAGATTATAGAAAGATACAGAAATGGAATGTTAAAGCTGCCACCTTATCCCTCATCTTAAACCTTCCTCCCTTTTCCAAAATCAACCACTACTGACAGGTCGTCCTGCGCAACCTCCCAGACAAATGCATATGCTTATCTATGCCTACATTTACTTCCTTTTAAATTTCTGTAGTAAGGCGACCACATTGTTCATATTTTCTACACCTTATTTTTTTCATTTAACAATAGACTTCGAAGCTCTTTGCATAATAACCCCTACAGAACTATCTCATTCTGTTTAATGGCTAAATAGTATTGCACAACATACAGTAGATGTAAAATAAGTTACTTAACCTTTCCCCTACTGAGCAGCATTTAGTTTGTTTTCAAATGTTTGCTATAAGACCACAAAGCAATGAACATCCTTGACAACATCTTTAGGCACAAATGTAATATTTACTTAGGGAAGATTCCTAGAAGTAGAAACACAGGGTCAGAGGAAGCGCTTTCTGAATATTACTGTCTTTCAAAAAGGCTGTACAAATCTGTACCTCCATCAACAGTGTATGAGAATGCCTACCTAGGTGGGGGGAGTCCTTAAATATAAGAAGAATGTCACCTCTGTGTCACTTTATAACTTGATGTTTCCATGCCCTTCATTACATTTCCATCTGGATGAACTGCTGACTCTGTACCAAGGACTATTACAGAGCTTGTCACTATGAATGTGGTTTCGTCCCTTGATCCTATGTGAATATTAGTTTGTGCTTTTTTTTTTTTTTTGAGACAGTCTCACTTTGTCGCCCTCGGTAGAGTGCTGTATCATCACAGCTCACAGCAACCTCCAGCTCTTGAGCTTAGGTGATTCTCTTGCCTCAGCCTCCCGAGTAGCTGGGACTACAGGTGCCCACCACAACACCTGGCTATTTTTGCTGCAGTTTGGCCAAGGCCACGTTTGAACCCACCACCCTTGGTATATTGGACTGCTGCCATACCCACTGAGCTACAGGCGCCACCTAGTTTGTGCTTTTTATATTGCAAATCCTTTTTATTAATGCCTTAATGTTTCTGACTCATTTCCTAGAGATTTAATCTTTTATTGTATAAAAAGATTCTCTGCCAATTAAAGATTTTACTTTAAATGCTATTTTATCTGTTGATAATTTGCTCCATCTACATTTTTCATTAACCTTCTTTAACCTTCCTCTAGTTTATCTTCTTTGTATATTTATATTTTCAACCTTACCAAGTCTCTTCTTTTTTTCAGTTGTACTTTTAACCTTAGTAAATAGCATATAGCTGAAATGTTTTCTTTTAACCCAATCTAAGACTAGATAACTTTTGAGAGGACCTTAATCCATTTGAATTTATTGTGTTTACTGATATGTTTAGGTTCATTCTTGCCATCTTGATCTATGTTTTTTTCTAATCCTTTCTTCTTTATTTTTCCACTTTATTGGTATGATTAAGCTTTGTTTGTCCTCTCCTACTCTGGGACCTTTTCCCCCTTCCAATCTGTAGTTTGAAAGTTACATATTTTATTAAGGTGATTCTTAACTCTAACTAACTATATACACACAGACACATTAACATATTTACACGTATCTGTATATACACATATGTAATTAAATTCCTATCTTCCTGAGGTTCATTAGATTCTCACAGCCTTTTACACAATAAGTGGCATTAGCACAGTTCATTCCCCTTTTTCCTGGAGACCCTCCGTCCCCACTAAAAGGCCCTACTCCCTTCTTGGAAACTCTTTCCAGGATCCTTAACGCCTTGTTCATAGTTTGGGACATGGTCTTGCTCTGTCACCCAGGCTAAATTATAGTGGTGCAATGGCACCATCACAACTCACTGCAGCCTCATACCCCCGGGCCCAGGGATCCTCCTGCCCCAGGCCTCAAAGTGCTGGGCTTGCAGGTGTGAGCCACCATGCCTGTCCCTGTTCACACTTTTGATCACCTTTGCTTTTTTGTGACTCTTTAGCTCACTCCTCAGATTGCTCATCTGCTTTCAGTTTTGTGAAATCTCCCATTCTTTTTTCTAACAACGAGCAAATTCTAAACTTCTAAAGCAGTGATTCTCAACCTTCCTAACACCGCAATGTATTTGCATTGTTAAAAAGTGGTCACTACCCACAGGTTGAGAACCACTGCCATCTAGTGTTTGCACTTTTTTTTGTTTGTTTGGTTTTTTTTTTTTTGGAGACAGAGCCTCAAGCTATCACCCTGGGTAGAGTGCTTAGAGTGCTGTGTTATCACAGCTCACAGCAACCTCCAACTCCTGGGCTCAAGGGAGTCTCCTGCCTTAGTCTCCCAAATAGCTGGTACCACAGGCACCTGCCACAATGCCCAGCTATTTTTTGGTTGCAGCTGTCATTGTTGTTTTGGCGGCCAGGGCTGGATTCGAACCCGCCACCTTAGGTGTAAGTGGCTGGCGCCTTAGCCACTTGAGCCACAGGCCCTGAGCCTACTGTTTGTTTTTTAATTAATGCATATTCTCTTTCATCTTTCTGAAAATAACCATGTTAATACAGTGTTTTTCCACTTTCTCAGGGATTAATTCTATTTTTTCAATTTGGTAACTTATTACGGGTACTAGCTTTCTTTAGCTGCTGGGTGCTTTTTAACATCTACTTATATTCATGTTGGAGAATGTCTGTTTCCTCAATGTAGCACCTACTGTGGCCTCTGTGGCCTGGGAGAGGGATGGACACACCGTCAGGGGGTTTCCGTGGCAGCATCTCCTCCTGGGGGAAGGAGCCACCTCCAGTTCAGCCCTATTTCTCTGGCCCCGGTGCCCACATTCACTGTGTTAGGAAGTGAGGAAGCAGCACTGCTGTCTTCTACTTGGCACAGTAAGGAGGAGGGGGCCAACCAACCCAGTGCATCTAATCTGATCCATTCCCCAGTGTCCCCTGCGCATTTTCACACTCTGCCTCTGCAGCAGTCTCCTCCTCATCTGCTCTGATGCTGGCGCTGCCAGGTTCTTCCCTCAGCAGGCTATCCTGCACGTCCCATGGCTCTTCTAACTACATCCCAGAAGGTCCTTAAAATTACTGGTCCACTGATGGGGAACTGATGGGGTTCCTTACTGTTTACTCAGACTATTAATTTTGTTGTTGTTTTGCAATTAATTTTATTTCTCTGAATTTCCAGTGAGTCCTTTCAACCTCAAATTAAAAACTAAAAATTTAATGATGCCACTTTCATGATTCTCATTATAAAAAGAAGCACATTGGACAGCTTTGTTCTCTTCTCTGCAGGGTAAAAGCTTCCATGAAAACAATGAACTGTATTCAAGAGAGGGCACAGGAGAAAGAAAAATAGAGTCATAACAATGTATGAATCAACTTTTCTCCTTATTTCTTCTCTCCCACTTTATTTTAAAGTGCTGGTAGGTGTGATCAAATTTTAGGAAGTTACTGCAAACATAATATAAATTTTTTTGATAAATAAATCTATCTTGTATTTTTTGTAAGTTTTTCTCTTACCTGACTTAAAAATGCACTGCTATTTTCTCTTTTCTCCAAATTTAAAAGCTGACTACTTAGAATATGCAATAAGAATTTATTTTATTTACTTTTTTAGATTTGGGGGGGTTCTCATATGTTACCTCCCAGGCTGGTCTTGAACTCTTGGGCTCATATGATCCTCCTGCCTCAAGTGAGATAAGATAGTTGGAATTTTTATCCACCAAATTTTATAAATGGCTGACAGCAAAGAAATTTGTTACAGTTAATTCAATGTAATGTTAAATCCAAAGACAAAAAAATAGAAAAAAGATCATAAATATAACTAGAAGAATGAACCCACCCCCTCCTCACCAGGATCGTAATGAAAACATCTAGTAACCAGCAGAGTCGAACTGGTATACACCAAGGGGGTATCAGCTCTGGACTCACCCTGCACACAGACTCTGCAAGAGTAAGAATTTAACCAGGCTCCCACAAAGTCACTTAGGCAACTTTAATGCTTTGACCAGGTCTCTGAAATGAAGCTAAGAGGTCAAATGATAAGAGGCATATATGGCAGGCTGGGTGCAGTGGCTCACGCCTATAATTCCAGCACTCTGGGAGGCTGAGGCGGGTGGATTGCTTGAGCTCAAAGAGTTTGAGATGAGCCTGAGCACGTGAGAGACTCCATCTCTAAAAACCAGCCAGGTGTTGCACCAGGTGCCTGCAGTCCTAGTTTTTCTGGAGGCTGAGTCAAGAGCATTACTTGAGCCCGAGAGTTTGAGGTTGCTGTGAACAATGATGCCTTGGCACTCTATCAGGGGCAAGAAAGTGAGACTCTGTCTCAAAAAAAAAAGAGAGTTATATGGATCAGTAACGACCCCCTTTCCTTTGGGGGGTCATAAGAAAAGAATATAAGCTAATCCAGATAATAACACAGAATATCAACCCAAGTATAAGCAGAAATGGTCTTGTGGGACCACTTAAGTGTCTACTTTTTCAGTTATTACAGTCTTTAAGAATTACTTTTTATCCTGAGGAGGATGTGTGTTCAGTTTTCTGCTGGACATTCACAGTACAGAGAACTATGTACAACTCAAATGAGAAGAGCTGCACGTGGGCATAAAAAGCCCATCAAGGACAATTCCACCTCAAGGTACCACTGTTTCCCAACCTTGATGGTGTGGATCAGAACTAAATAACTCAGACTATGGAGATTATTCTCCCAATATTTGGGGAATGACCCTCAATGAAAAGGAAATAAGGTTAGGAACTGAGATATAAGCATCTTGTATATTTTTCATTTTCTTTTCTTTTTTTGTTTTTAGACAGAGTCTAACTCTGTTTCTTAGTGCAACCTCAACTCCTGGGTTCAAGCCATCCTCCTGCCTCTGCGTCCCAAGTAGCTAGGACTGTAGGCACTCACCACAACACCCAGCTAGTTTTTCTTTCTCTCTTTCTTTCTTTTTTTTTTAGTATAAAAGGAAGGGCTTTAGTTTTTCTATTTTTTATAGAGACAAAGGTCTTGTTCTTGCTCAGGCCAGTGTTGAACTCCTGAGCTGAAGGGATCCTCTCAATTTGGCCTCCCAAAGGGCTGGGATTATAGATGTGAACCACTGTATATTTTTCTTTGAACTATAGGGAAATCAATAGTTAGCTTACAATGAAGTTTTACTTTTAATAATTCTTCCTTCCATTTTAATATCCCTGGAGGGCAGCTGGGGAGAAAGCTTTTGCCTCTCTCTACCCCTTTCATAACTTCCCTCATGAAAGCGTTTTATACTTGTGGGCACAGCTGATGGGTAGAAAAGGCAGAAACTCAGGCAGGGTTTAGGCTCTCACTTTACTTATGCTCCTACATGATAAACACACACCAGCAGGCCTGGCCCATGAAGGCAGCCTTTTTGTGTCCCAACTATCAGTGCCCTCTTCCTTCCTCTTCACCTGACACTGCCAGGCCAGGCCTGGTCTGTGCTGCAAGCTTCTTCTTCTTAGCTCCTGAGAGGAAGGAGGAGGCCTCCCCTCCTCAACTTGTGGCCAGCTTTCAGCACAACGTCCGGGACAGGCTCTTGTCTGGGTGATGCTGGCACCTGTCCAGATATCATCATCAAACCCGATCAAGGACACCAATGCAATCAATTTCACCAGTCACGCCACACCTGCACTGACAAAGCTCTGCTGGGCTCTCTGGCAGCTGCTGTCCAAACGTGGACTGCTACTCCTTCAACATAGTACAGCAACATCCTTTAAATCTGGCAGAAAATCTAAATGCTTCACTTGTCCAAAATACACACCACAGTGCAACACAGCTCCCATCCCATTCCCTTCCCTCCACTGGAATGCCTTTCTACTCCCCAATCTTGGGAAGCGCTTCCCCCAGGGAGCCTCAGGGATTTGTTTTGTTTCTAATTCAGGAACTCTGGTTCTTAAGCTTTTCTGACCACAGCCCACTTTAGGGGGAACAACTCCCAAGCCCATCTGTCCTACCCACTTCTAATATCCCTGGAAAATAACTCAATGATAACGAACAACTGGGCAAAAATAATCAAGATGGCGACAACAAAGCAGTTAAACAGTTAACAAAGTAGCACCTAATGTTCCCCTACAAGATATTTATTTTAAGATATCAGCAATTGACAGCCACAATCAACTCAGACAATGCTAATGACTAACAGTGCAACCCCTTCCCTCCGTGAGGGAAACTGCAAACAACAGTGTGAAAACAAGAGCCCCTGCTCAGTAGGACAGCTGACTTAAAAGGAAGCTGAATCCTTCTGAGGGATATTTCAGGAAAAGCTAGCAAAATGGTAATTTTTGTTTATAAACATCAGGCTTCAGAAAGCTTAAAACCTATAACTAACTTAATAGGTTAATGGTAAATGGCCTTTTGTTGTACTTACAAATAATAATGTAATTGCCTATTATGTGCTCATTAAAAATTAGAGAAAGAGTTGGCTCACATCCCATCAGGAGGATCTTGCCCTTGGGAAAACAACATTTTGTAGCGCACTTTCCAGTGAATTTTTTTCCTGTTTTCAGTTGTTCTCTCTTTCTAGAATGTCATCCTGCTAATCATTGTCTTTTTTAGCCTCTCAATGACCACATTTGTAGAACAGGGAACATACTACCTTATGGGATGCCTGGAAAGCACTTATATAGGGTCTAACAAGCAACAGCTCAGTGCATGGAAGCTCTTATTCTTTTCACAGTTTGAGTAGTGGATGTCTACTTGAGTGAATACATGGGTACTGCACAGCCTTCCTAACCACTCAATCAAGAAACTGGGAAAAACACTTTTGCAAGTATGAAGGAAATAAAGTGATACCCTTTTTCTTCCTAAGATCAGTGTAAACACTCCTAAAAGCACTTAGCACAAATAAATCAAGGCTGTGACAATAAAATCATTATAACAATATTTTCACATTTCACATAAAACAGAAGTGACTACAAATTTGGGCCTCACGTGCACCAAACAGCAAGGTGAATGTCACCTTATTTAGAAAAAGAGTCTTTGCAGATGCAATTAAGTTAAAGATCTCGAGACAAGATCATCCTGGATTATCCAGGTGGACCCTAAATCCAATGACAAGTGTCCTTATAAGAGACAGGAGAGGAGAAGACACAGAGCACAGAGAAGGAGAAGGCACATGAAGGTGGAGGCAGAGTGACGGCTGCGACCACAGTGAGCTGCAGGAAGACTCAGGGAAGGATCCTCCCTTAGAGCCTTCGAGGTTGCATGGACCTGCCAACACCTTTGCTTTGGGCTTCTGGCCTCCAGAACTGAGAGAGAATACATTTCTGTTCTTGGTTTTTTACTTTTCTCCCTCAAAAATATTTTTTTCAGACTAATATAATACAAAGGATTAGGCTATATTGTTTAAGTTTGTGATAATCTGTTAACAGCAGCCCCAGGAATACTGCTTTACATCACGGGCAATTACAGGAGGGGCCTAAAGGAAGACAGCAGGCTGCATAAACTTACGGCTGCCTCACATATGGGTAACCACCCATACTGATTCAGAACCAAATGCCCCAAACACTCCTGCTTCCCAGGTTTCTTGGAGAAGAGGGGGACAAGGAGAAGTGGATTCCTATAGACTCCACTGATGCAGGTCTGAATGTCCCTTGTAGTTTTTACCTAAATTTGTCTGCAAATATAATATTCTTTAAGGAATTTGCAGAGGCAATCAGAAAGACAATACCACACAAAGAAAAACAGATGGGCACAAACGTCCACAGGAGTTGAAAGTGTGGGAACAAACGAGTAGGTCATGCGATCCTGGCCTTTACACCGGCATAAGCTTTGCAGGAACACAGCCTTTCCATAAAGATGGCAAAGACTTAAAGGCAGAGAAACACAGAAAGCATACACATTTTCATAAACATCCTCATACAAGTGTTCATATATGCCACGAGCAGTTTTCATTGTACGACCTCACATACTGTAAGGGAAACCAGCTGACTACAAGGTGTGACAGACACTGCTGAGGTCTGCAACTGGTTCCCACCCACCACTCTGGAGTCAGGACCTACAGTTTCCCATCTTCTAAACATTTAATGGTGCCTATGTCTCAAACTCTCCATGTGCTGGTGCTATGACACTGGTGCAATGAGGTATTATGTAGAAAAAGAATTCTGGAGGATATAAGAGATAAATGAATTAGGCAGCACAGTGTTCTCCAACTTAAAAATATAAAGCATTATACATCTGTGTTTAAGGGCGCCACTCACTTCCAGGTCTTTGGAGAGTGTACTCGTCCCTTGGCCTCTACAGAAACTAGATTAACAATTTTAAGTTAAGTGGAAATTTTGAAATGCTTATCTATGATCATGGAAAAGTTCTACAAAAGTCCCCCTCCCTTTTCCAAGTAATATGGTTTTTATTCCTGGCCCTAACTCACTGGCTGCCTCAGATGTGAATTGCTTAAGTACAAAAGTTTTATTTCCTTAAGTCCTCTCTTCATAAATTCTGTGTTTAGGTAATATATTTTCAGAAGCAGCACTCCAGTGGAAAAAAAAGAATGAACCCAATACCCTAACTCTGTGATCAAGTGCTGCTAATAATGATGTCTGATAGCTCTTCAAATATTATGCCCGCATCTTCATTTTTAAGTCGAATATCAAGAAACAGACGCATTCCCTGTCATGCATTTTAAAAACTCATTCATTCAACAAGTATTTAATGAGAAGCTATTTTGCACCAGATACTAGCTGCAGAGTTCACAGCAATGTGCTAAACACACAAAGTCCTCTCTCTCTTGGTCGGGAGAGAGGTAACATAGGTTACCGAAATAAATATTTAAGCGAAATAAATAGCGTGTTAGATATGGCTAGTGCGCAGGAGACAATCAGGGTGGAGGATGAGACTGCTGGTACTGTCATTTCTTCCCACACACATCATCGATCTGAGATGTCATCTTCAAATGTTACTGCTTCATCCATCACAGTAGTGACATTCATTTATTTGCTAAAATGTTCTTCCATGGACATTTAATTCAACTGCTGTCAAGTTTATCAGTCTTTGAGGTTTTACCACTTGCTGTCCATCATATTAAAACATCTTTTGCAGAATAAGTCTCTTTTAAAGAAAAAAGCAGGGAGGGAGTGTGGCAGAGAAGATGACACTAACTTTTACTGAGCAACTATTATTCAGCCAGTCACAGGGGTAGACCACCTTGCATTCATTATCAGAGTTGACTTGTGTATAACCCCATGAGACTCAAAAAAAAATAAAAAAAAATTAGAAGATTCTCCTTTTACAGAGGAAGAAACATACTCCAGCAGAAGTGGCACATCTGAAATGTACCTCTTGGCTCTACAACCCTAGTTTTAGACTAGACCATGTTCAATTAAACTCAATAAAATCTTCATGAGCTACACTGACCCCTGATTTTAAAACTGAAATCATCACCGACTATCATGATTACTGACACCTTTTTTCTGAAGTCAGCTTTCCTTAACTTATTTTTTGAAAGAGCCTTAAGCCTAAATCAAGCCGGTGGAATGCATGGGTGGCCACTGGGATTCCAAATGGCATATTTAAATGCCAATGGCATGCAATATATAGGCCCATAGATAATCAACAATGTACACCAGTAACTTCCAGCGTTTTTCTTTAAGGATGCGCTCTTCCCATTACCTCATTAACAGTTTTCCAGGTAGGAGGAACCAAATCGAGTGCAAAGAAAACAGTCTCTGACAATGCAATTGTAATCTCGTAACTTACTCCCTTTGCCCTCAGAACGGCCCATTCTTGACTATGTACTCAACATAATCAGCAGCAAATGAATTTCTAGAAATAACAGAAAACGCATACAGCGATGATAATCTGTTCGCTGTCTGCAAGGCCGCCTGGCTGGAAATTGGGAACCAGAGCTCGCTGGAATGGATCTCGAAGGACAACAGTGCGGGAGGCCGGTGTCCGGGTGGGCCGCCGCCTCGCCGCAGCGCGCGGCTCTCGGAGTCACCGGCCTGCGGGATCCACACGCAGCGGCGCCCGCCCGGGGCTCAGAAATGGCTGCTGCGCCGCGCGACCCCCGCGCCGTCGGGCCGGGCCACGGTCTCCTGCCCGCACTACCCGGCCTCGGCCAGGTCCGGCCGCCGCCCCGCTCCGGCGACGACCCCGTCCCGGCCCCGGCCCCGGCCCCGCGCTCCCCGCTCCGGCGACGACCCCGTCCCGGCCCCGGCCCCGGCCCCGCGCTCCCCGCTCCGGCCCGCGCTCCCCGCTCCGGCTCCAGCCCCGGAGCCCCCGGCCCCGGCCCCGCGCTCCCGGCTCCGGCCCGCGCTCCCCGCTCCGGCCCGCGCTCCCGGCCCCCGCCCTGTAGCCCCGGAGCCCCCGGCCGGCGCCCCCGCCCGCGCCCGCCCTCACCACAGCCTCCTCTTGAGCGGCAGGAGGCTGCCGCGGTTGGAGGGGGTGACGCCAATGGCCATCTGCAGCACCGTCAGGTATTTCTGGTACTTCATCTTGTCCCCGCTCCGCTCGCGGGCAGGGCCCCGCCGCCGCCGCCGCCGCCGCAGACACAACCCCTCCAAGCGCCGCATAGATCAGCTCTGGGCCATCCGCCGCCGCCACAGCGCCCGCCGCTCCCGCTCCCGCCGCCGCCGCAGCCGTGCGTGGCCGGCTCCGCTCCCGCTCCCGTCGCCGCCGTCGCCGTGCGTGCCCGGCCGCTCCCGCCGCCGCCGTGCGTGGCCCGCGGCTCCCGCCGCCCCCCCCCCCTCCCGCGAGCCGGGGCTTCCTCGGAGCCCGAGCCGGGGCCGAGGCCCCGCCACCTGCGCCGCCCGCGGCACCGCCCGCGCCCCGCGCCCGGCGCGCACCCGGCTTTCAGCGCATCACAGGAGCTCATTTCAACCGTTCCTGGTCCAAAAGAATCTCAACGGCACGCTTACAGAGCAGAGAATGTTTTATCTATAATGACCACCTAATGACTTGCAACGGTGTGATCTGCCCTTTATATTTTATATATAGTACACGGTCCATATATATGCATTATATATATGCACACACATGCAGTTCTTACTTGGGTGGTACCGGACAGTGGAAATGGCTGTGAACTGTGCAAAATTGCCTTAATAATGGGAACAATTAAGATTGTTCCATGACCTTTAAAATTTTTGTCAAAACGTGCAAAACTCACTTAACTGAAGGTTACAAAAGTACTGTATAGGGAAATGAAAAAAATAGAAAAGCTAATAATTTAATGCATGGCAATTTAAAGCCTTACGAACATTGAAAATGAAAGTGCTTTATTTCTTTGTAAAAAAAAAAAGTTATCAAGAGTAATTTGAACGGCGTTTGTTTTCTTCTAGTATAACTGTTACTATGTACTGAGAGAGCATCTTTTCCGTGCCCCTGGCAAAGCATCACATTTGGATTGCACTCAACATTTAATCCGGTGTGCTTCTAATGCCATGCCGTGGGCTCAGACAGTTCCTTCAATATAAAATTTTTGTGTGAACGTCTGACTTCTTTTGGGACATCCTCATCCTTGTCACAGCCACTTTCCTCATCTCAGGGTGGGTTAAGGGAATCCACTGGCTGCGTATCTAGGGTCTCTGAAGTCCACCTTCCCACAGTTGTCTGTTTCTTCTGTAGGACTTCATTTATGTTCTATTCAATGCCACTTCAATTCCATCTTTACCATTTTTTGTTTCTTTGTTACTCTTTCATCTTTGTTAACCAGTTCCCTTTCAGTGATGCATTTTTATACAGTGCTGTGTGGATTTATCACTTAGAGAAATGGAGGTGACACAGTCGCACACTTTGCTGTCAGCGTCTAAATGAAATAACAGGTGTGTTATGTCAGATCGCTAACGGACTTTGAAGGAGCTTCTGGGTTTGGTCACTAATCCTGACAGACATCTGTTATTTACATAGGGATTTGTGGACTGAAGAGCTAGCCACAAAGTTAGTACTATATACATTTGCTCACAGCTGATATGCCACGATAACTGAAATTTGAACCATTTTATTGAAGGGCTGGTATTTTTTTAAAACTAAATAGCTGACGTCAGGCATATCTAAAACTGAAAAGCCAGGAGAGCCCATAATATTAGCCTGTGTATGGGAAGAGTACCACCTTTGCATTCACCTTAAAATGATAGCAGCTTTGAAAACCAACAGACTAACTGTACTAAACATTCCAATTAAAAGGCAAAGATTGGGGGCAGTGCCTGTGGCTCAGTGGGTAGGGTGCTGGCCCCATATGTTGAAGGTGGTGGGTTCAAACCCGGCCCCAGCCAAACTGCAACAACAACAAACAATAAAAATAGCCGGGTGTTGGGGCAGGCGCCTGTACTCCGAGCTACTTGGGAGGCTGAGGCAAGAGAATCGCCTAAGCCCAGGAGTTGGAGGTGGTTGTGAGCTGTGCTGTGATGCCACAGCTCTCTATCCAGGGTGATAAAGTGAGACTGTCTCAAAAAATAATAATAATAATAATAATAAATAAATAAAAGGCAGAGATTGGCAGAATGAATACAAAACTATGATCTTACCATCCCTTATAGTGTGTATAAGAGACACACTTTAAAGACACAAGTGGGTTGAAAGATGAAAAGATATGTTCCATGCAAAAAAGTAATTAAAAAGACCTGGAGTGGATATGCCATTATCAGACAAAACAGACTTTTAGGGAAAAAATTGTTCCTAAACAGAAAGAAGAAGATTTTATAATGACAAGGGGTCAATCCATCAGGAAAACATAAGTTAGAAACATGTGTACAGATAACTGAGTCCAAAAATACATGAAGAAAAAGCCGACATACTTAAAGGGTGAAGTAGACAACTCAACAGTAATAGTTGGAGATTTCAACATCTTGCCTTTCACAACAGATAGGATGAGGCAGAAGACCAATAAGGAAATAGAAGGCCTGAATAATACTGTAAACCCAACTGCAACCAATATGTCTCTAGAACATTCCACCCCCAAACAGCAGAATACACTATTCTCAAACACACGTGAAACATTCTTCAGGATAGATCATGTTAGGCCACGAAACAAGTCCTCAACAAAATTAAAAGTACGAGATGATACAGATTATTTTCTCCAATCACAATGGAATTAAATTAGAAATCAGTAACAGAAGGGAATTTGAGAAATTCACAGATAACATGGAAATTAAACAAAACACTCCTAAATAACTGTGAAACAAAAAACAAATCACAAGAAAGATTAGAAAAAACTTGTGATGAATGAAAACAAAAGCATGACACAGCTAAGGCACCCAAGAAATATTTGTTAAATTTACATACTTATAGGGAAATTGATAGTTAACATGATATTGAAAAAAGATGAAAGTTCTCAAATTTATCACCTAAATTTCCACCTTAAGCCATTAGAAAGAGGAGCAGAATAAACTCAAAAGTAAGGAAAAAGAAGGAAATAATAAAGATTAGAGTATAAATACATGAAATACAGAATAGAAAATAATAGAGAAAAGTAACAAAACCAAATGTTGGTTCTTAGAAGATATCAATAAAAATGGCATACCTTTGTCTATACTGGCCAACTAAGAGAGAGAGAAAGAGAGAACTCAAATTACTGATTTTGGAATAATAGAAAAGACATCACTACCAACCTTGCAGAAATAAAAAAGATTATAAGAGAATGTTATGAGTAATCACATCCTAACAAATAAATAACCTAGATGAATTGAAAAAATTCCCAGAAAGATCAAGCTACTGAAATTGACTCAAGAAGAAACAGAAAGTCCAAACAGAACTATAACAACCAAATAGAGTGAATTGATAACAAAAGAAACTTCCCTCCAAAAGAGGTTTTGTCAGTTACATGCACTTCTGTGTCTCCAGTATACAGAACAGTGTCTGGTATACAGTAGGCATAAAATATTTGTTTAGCTTGAGTGAGGGCATGGATTCTAAGTGAAAGACTTCGTGTCTTTTCCTAAAACATATTTTTCTAAAGAACATAATAAGCTACCTATACAGTTTCACATGTAATGTAGATAAATATTACAGGTGGAAAGTTGACATCACTTTATGAAGAACAAAACACTGATGTTAGTTCTCAGAGGATAGCCAGTGCTTGGAAAGAAAATAAGGGAGCTGCTGTAATGGCAATATGCAAGGCCCCAGACTCTTCCAACCTGCCTCCCTGTAAGCAAAACATTCAGACACAGTCATCTGCCTTTTTCCAAGAGAGGGTCTTCCAAGTTTTTGAAGAAGCACATTGTATACAGTGGCCCAGGAAACACAGACACACATAGACATGCTCCCCCGCCCCTCCCCCACAACTGAAGCAAATGTTTTTGGAAACAGAGATTTTACCTTATTACTTGGATTGAACTTTTCTGTTTTCTTCTATTTTACTTTTTAAATGTTAATCACAACCCACCAAGTTTATTTTTCGACTCTTAATAGATTACGCCTGTGGTTTGTAAAGCACAGCTCTAAGAGATGCCTGGGACGAACGGCACCACACTTTATATCCTTAGTTACCTCCGTGGCTACCAGTAGTCCAAGGCCCTTTAGTCAGCTGGTAATATCTGGACTTAATATTGTGTTCATCTCCAATTTCCTTCTCTTTCCTAGAACCCATGGGTGAGGATTCACATATCTGCAACAGTAATGTCAAATGCCTAGTAATATAGTTTCCCATCCCTCAGACTAAACAGAGTGTCTACAATTTTTTTTTTTTTTTTTTTTGAGACGGAGTCTCAAGCTATCCCCCTGGGTAGAGTGCCATGGCTTCACAGCTCATAGCGCCCTCCCGAATGCCATTTCTGTGAACTTTAAGCCACCCTACATCCTTCGCATTTTGTTTGAACATTCTCTTCAACTCCTATCTTGGCTTGAAGCTGGACTGTCCTTTGATTCATTGCTACCTTCTGCAGCCCCCATTGGGAGAAAGTATTTATTTGCACACCCCACATGCCTCAAGGAAGGCTGGAATTTGGGATAAGTTTCTTCCCTGTTAGTACTGCCTCTTTTAAACCATTCCTTCCTTTTTCTTCTGCCAAAAACTAAATAAACATCAACAAGAACTTAAAGCTAGATGCTTTGAAGTTTATTCCCTTAAACTACACCATCTTCTTCCCCTCTTCTTCCTTGTCATTCACTGGCTTCCTCTTCTCTTCTATTTCTGGAACAATTTTTAATGACTTCATCCATGTGGGTGGACCATCCAGCGTCCTCGCCTCTCAGTTCCTTGGCCTTGGCTCTTCCAGTGAACTTTTCCCTGTTCTACTTCAGTCGCTCACTCCTGCGTCCCTGCTGTAGACCTGAGATCACGAGCTCAAATGGCAGTAGGTAAGGCACTCACCACCAATGAGCAAAGAGGCCAGGCGTTAGTTCACAGAGAGCCGTGGAAGCTGTGGCCTCCCTACCTGGTGCTGCAAGTCTCTCTCACTCCCATAGAAATGGAGGTGTATTCTCAGGAGAAAGACTGGAGCAGCATCGGGTATGATGGGCTGTGCTACCAGAGTGAAGAGGACAGCGCCATGGGACAGCTGTGTACTGTGTGACAAGATGCTAAGATTCTTTCTGCCTCCAAGCTCCAGAATTCTGGCAACCTCAGACAAGAGATTCCTGTATCTCCCCATGTAGGTCATGAACATTTTTGGTTAAATCCATAGATTTCATTATTGAGACTATTTAAGCTGTGTTTATACTGAACCTAGTATTGTACCATGATTGCCTCATCCTTTCCTTATATCTTTATTTTACTAGGAGTTAATAATTGCCTTGTTTTCAACTTGTGCTTTTCCTAGAACCCATGGGTGAGGGTTCACATATCTGCAACAGTAATGTCAAATGCCTAGTAATATAGTTTCCCATCCCTCAGACTAAACAGAGTGTCTACAATTTCATTTTTCCCTGGACCCAGGCCTCTGTCCATCTCTGTCGTGCTGGTCTGATGTGTTGGCCTGGGTGTTCTATGTTGGGTCACCTGTGTCCTGGATCTCATATCTTCTTTCTTGTTTTATTTCCTTATTTTGATGAATAATCTCTTCTAATAACTTCCCAGGGAAGGGTACATAGAACCTAGATATTTTGAGATCTGAAAAGTCATCATTTACAATCACTTTGATTTATTATTTGACTGGGTTTAGAATTTCAGGTTGTAACTAATTTCACACAAAATTTTAACTAAGTATCTTCTAATTTCCAATGTTGCTGATGAGAAATCCAGTATACTCTGTGTTTTGAATACATTGTTTTCTTGTTTGATTTTTCTACTCTTTGGACACTTTTGGACCTTCTATTTATCTCAGTGTTCTAACATTTCCTAAAAATATGTATTCCTTGGAGTGCATCTTTGTTCAATCATTTATAGGACTTTTCACTGTGTATATTCTTTAGTTCCAGGAATTTTTCTTGCATTATTTTTTGACTTTTTTCCTCCACTGTCTTGTCTCTTGACTCTCTGGAACTAATTCCTTGTTAGTCAGATGTCAATTTTCCTAGTTCAAACTTCTAATTTTCTTATCTCCTTCCCTGCCACCCATGGCCACTTTGCTCATGAGCCCATTGGGCCATGACAGAGTGTCTGGGAAAAGAGGCTGACTGGTATCTACAGAATGTGTTACCCTCTTCACTTGGTTATTAAGAGTCTCTTCTGCCAAAGTCAGCTTTTAGAGGCATCGGCATGAGATATAAATATCTTCATGTTTTTTACTTCTTCAAAGAGTCTATCCACATATCTCTTCCCTGGACACCCCTGTCACCAATTTTCCAATCATGTCCCTTTTCCTTAGAGCCCAGTTACTCTAGTAAGGGGCCGTAGATCCTTTTGGAGAAGGACTTACCAGTATACATTTTTGGTGGAATTCATTGAGGGGCCACGATTTTCTATGTTTTTTTAAATGAGACTTCTTCACTTGATCTGGAATGTTTCTGCTTAGAGAATTTTGTAGTTTTCCCATCTGTTTCACTTCTAGAAATCATATGATCAACCAGCCAATACCACAGGCCCCCATAAGTCAGTCTGTACTGATTCCTGCTTTGACTCTCTGCTGCCCAGCACGGTCTCCATGGTGACTGAGGGCCACCATTTGCCCTGGCCACTCCAAGCTCTAATTACTTCCACTGCATTGAAGTTTCCCGATTCAATCTCAGAAGGTCCCACAGTAAATTCTGCTAAAGAAGAATGATCACAGAGCACTTTAAGGATGCTCAGGCTCTCCTTGCAAATTTATTTCTCATTGTCATGGTGAAAGGTTTATCTTCTAGACTTGACCCTTGAAGTGTAGTTGAGTGGGGTTTATATTTGTTTGTTTGTTTATTCGTTTTTGAAAACAGGGTCTTGCTGTATTGCCTGAGCTAGAGTGCAGCTGCATCAGCACCGCTCAAA
The DNA here is from genome assembly GCA_963574575.1 of Galagoides demidoff. Taxonomy (NCBI): domain Eukaryota; kingdom Metazoa; phylum Chordata; class Mammalia; order Primates; family Galagidae; genus Galagoides; species Galagoides demidoff. Next base: position 17,987 of record CAUYQV010066428.1, read on the forward strand.
CTCAGAGGCTCGAGTGATAACTCCTGCCTCAGCCTCCTGGGTAGGTGAGACTACAGATGCACACTACCATGCCTAGCTGATTTTTTATTTTTTTGTAGAGACATGGTCTCACCTTGTTGCCCAGGATGGTCTTGAACTCTTGGGCCCAAGCAATCCTCCCACCCCAGCCTCCCCCAAATGCTAGGATTACAGGCATAAACTACTACACTCAGCCTAACTTATAAAATGATAGAAATGTGTGATGGAAACTACAAAAATAGAATAATTTCTGTAACATTAAAATATTTGTTCGTACATTACTTATAAATTACAAAGGCTAAAAAAAAATACCTTTACAGTGACAAAATATATCAAAATCACCATAATCAAATGAACACAGTTTACTTTGCCAATATTGAGACAAACTGACATCCCTGGCATTACACCCCTCCTGATGCGATGGGATGGAAAGGATACAGCATCTTACCTGCAGTGCTCCTGCCAAAGTGACCCGGGAGGCTATTCCACAAAGCAATTGGCCTGTACTGGTCAAAACTCTCAATGTTATGAAAAACAAAGGAAATCCAAGCAACTGTTCCATATTAAAGGAAGCAAACAAAGTAAGAATAAAGTTACTATAAAAGAGAGCATTGAGATAATTGTCAAAATTTGAATATGAACTGTACATTATTAGATGACAGTATGTCAATGTTGCATTTTTTGAATTTGATTATTTGGTTATGAAAGCGAATCTCCATATTTCTAGCAGAGAAATACTTAAGGCTCTATTATCCCTGCAATTCTCTCCATTTGCAAATGGTGCAATAGCAATAATAATAATGGTGATAAGAGTAAAAAGGTGACAAAACATATGTGGAAACCAAATAAAACTTGTAAGAATAAGAAATTAAAAATTGAAGGAAAAACAAATGGACAAGTTCAAAAGAAGATGAGACAGAAAGAGAGAATTAGTAAGCTGGAAGTGGCACAGAGAGGCACAAAGATGGCAAATACGAAATGATTAAGAGACATGGAAACTGGAATCGGAAGGTCCAATGTAAGTAGGGTACCTGAAAGAGAAAAAAGGGAGAAGTGGGTAGTTGTAGCATTTAAAAAGGATCCATGAGTATTTTCTAAAACTGAAAAAAGACAAATTTACAGGTTCAAGAAGCCTAGTGAATCCCATGCAGGAGAAATAAAAAGAAATCCACACTGAGATGCATCATAGTGAAATTGCAGGACCCTGAGGAAAAAGAAAATCTTACAGCAAGCCAGAGAAAAAGGATTGCCTACATTCAACACGGCAGCAATTAAACCTGGAACTGATCGCTCAACAGCAGCAAAGGAAGCTGAAAGACAGTGGGATGGTATATTCAATGTGCCAGAAGAAAGTAACAGCCAAAGCAGAATTCTTTAATCACAGAAAATGTCTTTTACTAGTGATGGTGAAACAAAGACATTTTCAGACAAACAAGAATGGGAGAGAGATTTTCCCCAGCAGGACTCTCACTAGAGAACATTGTGAATGGCGTGTGGTAGACAGAAGTTTTCCCAGATGGTAGGCTTAAGGGACCAGGAATGAAGAGTTAAAAAAAAAAAAAGATGAAAGGAAAATACATGGACAGAGCTAAAGAAATACTGAATAATAAAACAATGATACTAATGTCTTAAAGAATTAAAAAAGGATATTTGAAGTCCATGCAAGTATAAATTTGTAAGTTGAAAATTTGGTAAAAAGAATCAAAGTGTTCTAAATCTCTCTTATCATTCAAGAGAAAGTTAAGGGATTTATTAAATTTAGATTTTACTACACTAACTGAGCATATTGTAATCTATAAGGTAACTACTAAACAAATGGACGGAATGCATTTGTTTGAGGGAAGAGACTGGAGTGATTAAAATACTCAGTAAATCCAAAATAAGGTAAAAGGAGGAAAAAACCCTACAGAACATGCATGACAAATAGTACATAATATGTTTGCACATTTAAACTCAAATATGTATATAACGTGAATTATGCCTTTAGGAGTGATAAATTTCATAGCCGTAACAATGCAACATCATAGCCTTAATAGTGCAGCATTAATTACATTTTTACATTATACAAAAAAGCTTTAAAGAAAATAAAATTATAACAAAAAATCTGAAAAGATGCAAAGTATTTGAATAAGATAATAACATTGACATAGTAAATGTTCTGACCTAACTATAGCAGGGTTCATTTTTTTTTTAAGCACATACAACATGTACTAAACTTAGGCAGAGTGTGTACCCACAGATCATAAGAGAAGTAAGAAGTTAGCAAAAATTCAAACGAGAGAAAACACATTCCTTGGGGGTTAAAAGAGAATCATACATCAAAACAAAATCATAAGATGTTAGAAAATATTTTGAATACAATTATAAAAAAATCACATGTAAAACTTAAGATGTGCAATGCAGAGAGGGAAGTTTATAATTTCAAAATGTGTGAGTTCCAAAAATTTGAAAGTTAATTAACATTCGTATTGAGAAGTTAGAAACAGTCCAGCAAGAAGGAAATCATGAAGATGAAAGGGGTACGTTTTGAAATGGAAAACAAATAGGTTCGACAAAGCCAAAAGTTGCTTCATTGATCTTAATAAAATTAAAACATCTGTCAAGAATGATCAAGAAACTAAGGAGCAGCCCCCCCAAGAAACTAAGGAGGAGCTCCCCAAAGAAACTAAGGAGACACAAATAACTAGGACATAAAAACAAAATGGAGACATACTTAGAGATATTACAGATGTCAAATAGGCAGAACAAGATTAACATGGACTTGAAAAATTCAGACAAAATGGTTTGTTATGTACTTTACCAAATTACGTACTTTACCAAAATTTATTAGGGAAGAAATAGGAACTCTGTATAAGAAATAGGAAATTTTATAATTATGGTGCCCATACATCCCATTTTTCGCAGGATGGTCCCAGTTTACACCTATTAATAGATTAATGTCCATTAATTATTTTCACAACCCCTTTAATTCTCAAAAGTGCTCCAGCTTGGAGGATAAGCCATATGTTCACCCACCCTTCTTATATTAATTAGAGAAACTAAATCTGTACTTCAAAATATTCCTCCTAAAAGAATTCTAGGCCCAGATTCACAAAAGTTTCTACCAAACATTCATGAAGAAATGATTTTAAACATAGAAAAACTCTTTCAGAAAGTAGAAAAAGAGAAAACCCTTCCCAATTGTAACCTTGTTACTAAATTCTGGCAAAGACAGTTCATGAGCATTGGTAAGTTGAAACACATTCTTCTCAGTAAAGTATCTCAAGAATGGGGGGGAAAGTATCCAATGTACTTAGCACTAATATAAAGCCAATATATAAACAGCCACATGCCCACACAAAAGATAAAATGCAAATATAGTCTAGCAATGGGGAGCAGAGAGAAGGGAGGGGAAAGGGAGGAGGATGGAAGGCCACTGGCAGGAGGACACCTCCTGTGCACAGTGAGGGTGTCAGCAGCCCCCTGGGGGAAGGGCTCCACCAACTTGAACTTTACCTTAGAGTTGAAAACAATGTGTCTAAACATTTGTACTCTCAGATTAATTTGAAATAAAAAGAAATAAATAAATAAGAAAATTATTAGCAATCTCACTCATAAACACAGATACGAAATATAGCAGTATAAAAGGATACTATCACATACATCACGAACAAATAGGTCATATCCCAAGTACTCAAATTTGGCTTTGCATTAGAAAATAAACTGGGTTACCACATTAGAGAAGAAAATTATAAATATATCTTCTATATCTTCTCTGTAAATATAGAAAAAGCATTTGACAAAATTTAATATATATTCATGATTAAAACCCTCTTATCAAAGTGAGAATAAAAAGGAATTTTCTTGATGAAAATTACCATATAGCATGTCTTTCTTAATATCTGGTGAAGGTCAGGGCAAGTTAAGTTTTCTATTATCACCACCTCTGTTTGACATTGTAGTGGTGATCCTAGCCAATAAAGTAAAAAAATAAAATAATAAGAAATAAGTTGTATAAGCACTAGAAAGGAAGGAATTATTATTAGTGAATAATATTCTTATATAGTAGAAAATTAATTTAAAACTGAAAATGCATTATTATTGGAATTAGTAAGAGATGAACAACTTTGCTAGATACAAAAAAATCAGCTGCATTTCTATACATCAGCATTAAAACTTTGGAAAGAAACTTTTCTATAATCTCAGCACTTTGAGAAGTCAAAGCAAGAGAACTGCTTGAGCCTATGTGTTGGAGACCAACCTGGGCAACACAATGAGACCCTACCTCTAAAAAGAATTTAAAAATTAGCCAAATGTGGTGGTGCGTGTCTATAATCCCAGCTACAGGGGAGGCTACAGCAGATTACCACTTGAGCTTAGGAACTCAAGGTTGCAATGAGCTGATTGTATCACTGCACTGTAGCCTAGGTGACGGAGAGAGAGAGAACCTGTCTCAAAAAAAAAGAAAAAAAAAAAAGAAAGAAAGAAAGAAAGAAAAAAAATGTAAAATGAAATAAGAGATATCATTTACAATAGTATCAAAACATATGAAGTACCTAGTAAGAAAACCTAACAAGAGGTGTTATGGAGAAAATGAAATTTATTTATTTTTATTGTTACTGTGATTGCTTTTAGGGTCTTCTTCATTAATTCTATTCCTAGGCCAACATCTGTAAAAGTTTTTCCAACACTTTCTTCTAGAATTCTTATAGTTGTATACCTTAGGTTTAAGTCTTTTACCCCTTGTGAGTTAATTTTGTGAGCAATGAGAGAGGTGGAACCTGTTTCAACCATTTACATATGGCTATCCAGTTTCCCCAGCACCGTTTATCAAACAGGGAATTCTTTTCCCCAGTGTATGTTTTAATCTGTTTTGTCAAAAAATCAGGTGGGAATATGAGGCTGGTTTCATCTCTGGGTGCTCTGTTCTGATCCTTCAGTCTAGGTCTCTGTTTTTGTGCTAGTGCCATGCTGTTTTGGCTGTGATAGCTTTGTGGTATAGACTGAAGTCTTATTACATCAGGTTGCTTTGGCTACTCCGGGTCTTTTCTGGTTCTATACCAAGGATGGACCTATTTTTTTCTAAATCGGCAAAAAATGGTATTGGTATTTTCATGGAGATGACACTGAATCTATACATCACTTTGGGTAGTATAGTTATTGAAATAGTGCGGATTCTGTCGATCTATGAGCATGGTATATTTTTCCATTCATTTATATTCTCTGCAGTTTCTTTCCTCAGTGTTTCATAATCCTCCCTGTAGAGGTCTTTCACCTCTTTTGTCAAACTTTTCTTTGTTGCTTGACTCTCAGCTTGACTATTGTTAGCATACATGAAAGCTTTACTGATTTGCACACGTTGAATTTGTCACCTGAGACTTCCAGGAGTGTCTTGGTTGAATCTTTGGGGTTTTCTAGACATAAGATTAGTATTATCAGAAAGAGCAATTATTTGATCTTTTCTTTCCCTATTTGAACTCTCCTGATTTCCTTTTCTTGCCTCATTGCTTCAGCAAGCACTTCCAGCACAAAAATAAATAAATGGGATCAGATCAAATCAAAAAACATCCACACAGCCAAGGACACGATCAAAAGAACAAAGATAAAACTCACAGAATAGGAGAAAATATTTGCATGCTATACATCTGGTAAAGGACTGATAACCAGAATCTACAAAGAACTCAAGGAAATCAGCATGAAACAACCAAAGAATCCCATTAAAAAGTGGGCAAAAGACACAAACAGTGATTTTTCAAATGAAGATATGTGATGGCCAACAAACTCATGAAAAAATGCTCAACATCTCTCCTCATTAGGGAAATACAAATAAAAAACACACTGAGATATGACCTAACACCAATGAGAATGGCTTTTATTAAAAAGTCCCAAAACAGGCTCAGCACCTGTGGCTCAACTGGTTAGGGCGCCAGCCCCATACACTGGAGCTGGCGGGTTCGAATCCAGCCTGGGCCTGCCAAACAACAGTGACAACTGTAACCAAAAAATAGCTGGGGTGTTGTGGAGGGTGCCTGTAGTCCCAGCTACTTGGGAGGCTGAGGCAAGAGAATCACTTAAGCCCAAGAGTTTGAGGTTGCTGTGAGCTGTGACACTACAGCACTCTACCCAGGGCAACAGCTTGAGACTCTGTCACAAAAAACAAAACAAAAACAAACAAACAAAACAGTCCCAAAACAATAGATGCTGCAGAGAAAGGAACTCTCACTCACTGTTGGTGGGACTGCAAACTAGTACCTCAAAGAACTTAAAGTAGGCCTACCACTCAATCCAGCAATCTCACTGCTGGGTATATATCCAAAGGAAAAAAGGTTGTTTTATTAAAAGGACACCCGTACTCAAATGTTTTATAGTAGCACAATTCACAATTGCAAAGACATGGTAGTAACTCAAGTGCCCACCAATACATGAATGGATTAAAAAATTGTGGTATATGCCTACCATGGAGTACTACTCAGCCCTGAAAAAATAGTAATCCAGTATCTTTTGTAACAATTCTGCCAAGTGAATATCACAAGAATGGAGAAAGAAACACATGTACTCAATATCAAATCAGAAATAATTGATTAACACTTAAGTGCACACATGGAAGTAAATCTCGATGAAAACTATGCCAGGGGAGGGGGCAGAGAGGATGGGTCAATTCACATCTATTGGGTACAGTGCACACTATCCCCTTGAAGGGCACACTTATAACATTTACTCAGTCTATACAAAAACAAAATATGTAAATAAAACATGTGTTTTGTTTTTACTTACTATTCTGAAATAAGTAAATGAATGAATGAAGAATGAATGCATTCTCTTTTATCTATTAGTCACCAAGCTCTAAGGCTAAGAAAAATACTAACTCTGTTCACTCATTCAACGAATGTTAGGCAATCTTTGTCCATTGGGAAAAACCAAATAAAATCTAGAAATAAAATGGCCATAGAACATAAAATGGGGGAAAAAAAAGAAAATTACAAATCTTTGCCAAGAGAAATCAAAGAAGATATAAATGGATAAATTTACAGTATTCCCCCTTCATCTTTGGTGGATACATTCCAAGATGCCCAGTATCCACTGAAACTGTGGATAGTGTTTTCTCTGTACACACATGCCCACCATAAAATTTAATTTACAAAGTAGGCACAGGAAAAGTTTAACGACAACTAATAATAAAATAGAACAATTATAACCATATGCTAGTGTCACCACTCTTGACATTGTTAGGTAAAATAAGGGTTCTTTGAGCACAACCACTAAGGTGCCCAGACCCTCCATCCAATAACTGAGGGGGCTTCTAAGTGGCTAGCAGGCAGGGAGATGTACAGAATGGTGGAGATGCCGGACAGAGGGTGATTCATATCCTAGGCTGGACAGAGCAGGACAGCAGGACATTTCATCCCACTACTCAGAATAGCTCGTGATTTAAACCTATGAATTGCTTATCTCTGGAATTTTCCATTCAATATTTTTGGACCATGGTTGGGCATGAGTAACAGAAACTGTGAAAAGCAAAATAGCAGTTAAGAGGGGATAACTACAAGGAGTTCATGGGTTGGAAGATTCAATGTTGCATCAACTCCTCCCAAATTAACCTGTACACTCAATGTAGACACAGTGAACGCATAATAGTTTAAGGTGCTGAACTTGGCAAACTGATCCTGAAGTTTATAGGGAAAGGACCTTGATAGTTGAGACTCCTGGAGAAGAAAAACAAGATGGAAATATATGGGAATAAATAAAACATATTTATTAAGTCTCAACACTCTATATGATGTTGAGACTTAATAAAACACTAGAAAGATGGAGAAGGTGTGATATGGGCTTCATGATAGTTGAATAAAACAATGAAAGAGAGAAAGAGAAAGGAACCTACAGATAAACCCCCCTAGACACGGATACTTGATATACATCAGAGTTGGCCTTGCCAATAGTGATGAAGGGTGAAGGGATGGATTTTTCACTAAACTGTGCTGGAACAATTAGAAGTTTATATTAAAAAAAAACAAAAATGGTCCTGTATCTCAGATTACGCACACAAACATTTATAGGCAAATTATATGTGACAAACAAATTTATAATGTTTTTGGAGGATAATATAGGAGGATCCCTTTATGACCAGAGAAGGATTTCTTAAGTATTACATTAAAAAAAAAAGCCAGAAAAGGAAAGATAAACAAATAAGACATTACAATCAGGAGCTTCTCATTAAAAGACAGACTATGAGAAGATATTTGCCATACAAGTGACAAAGGAATTAATCCCAAGAATAATGCATTTTTAAATGCCTACCAATCAACAATTTAAAAGGCATTTGAAGTTGTCTAACTTGATAGAAACATGTGCATGGATTTGGACAGGCAACTCACAAAAGAAGAATTCTAAATGTCTAATAAACACATGAAAGGTGTCAGCCTCATTTGTATTTGTGGACATGCACCTTTAAACAACAGTGAGAAACCTTACAACCCCATCGAACTGGTTAAAATTATGAAATCTAAAATGAGTTTGGGAGAGCTGCAGAACTCAAGGGTGCTGCTGGTGTGAGTGTGAACAGTGTGGCCTACGACACAGTTGTCAGCTTATTGCTTCTCAGCGGAAAGTCACTCTTTATGGGCTCCGATATACTCCAATGTAATTCCTTCAGCATTTCTCCTCCAAAGTGAGCATCCCTCAGCTTCCTCAGTAGAGCGAGCAGGCAGGTGCTGTGGCACTTCAGCAGTTTCTGGCTGAGCTCAGTGGTTCAGCAGTGTGGGGAGGAAGGGGTCAGGTGGATTCTGCCTTCTGCATCCCTGGGGTGCAAAAGTCCCTCTGTGCGCCTGTGACCTTTTTCCAGAGGTCTGCTCAAATATGGGCATTGTGCATTCCAGCCTCCTGTCACCCCAGCAACCCAGGCCTGCCACACGCTGTCTCCCGAGGGTTGCTTCCCGTTTTCACCATCTGTGCAAACCGGTGAATTTCTCTGCCAGCCAGTGGGTTCAACCACACCTTCTCTGATGATATGGGAACTTCGGTTTCAGCGGGGAGGGGAGGCCCTTGCAGGTTTATTCTTCCTTTGGTAACTCTCTTTCAGCCCCAGGGTACCATCCAGCATTTTCTTATTTTCTATAGTTACCCTTTTTATCACAGCTTAATAATTTTGGGTACTAAACTCCCCCTGCGTGGTTTCTGTCTGCTGACTGGACTCAGATTGCTGAGCACCGGAGGCGTGTGAACACTTCCCCAGTAGCTCCGTTCCTCGTTCTCTTTTCCAGAGGAGATTTTACACACGCACATTAATTCACAACAACTAAATGAGATTTACATAAAAGCCAAATTCCGAAAATAACTCAAATGTTCATCGAGAATAGAACAGACAATTAAATTGTTTTACAGTCATACAATGAAATGAAAATCAGTGAACTATAGCTGGACAGAACAAAATGGATGAATCTCACAAACAATGTTCAGCGTAAGAAGAAAGTTAAGGGATATTTGCTATGTAATCTCATTTGTCCCACTTAAAGTTCAACTTTACGTAAAATTAAACCACATTGTTTGAGGATATATAATAGGAACACACACATATGAAGAGGGTAAAACTATAAAGGAAAGCAAGGTAATTAATATTTTAAAAATTAGGATAATGGTCACCCTTAGGAGGGTGCTTTCAGGGGCTGGTGATATATTCTTTTTATTATCCTGGATGTTGGTTACACAGATGTTTGAATTATAATTCTTTTTAAAATTATACATATGTTTCATGCATCCTATAAAGATCGTCACAATTTTGTAAATAAGACATAAAGAAAGAGAGTTTCAAAATAAAAAAATAATAAAATAAAATAAAATAAACACAGTTCCTTCCTTTATAAAACTCGTGTGTCAAAAAAAAAAAACAAGGGCAGTGCCCGTAGCACACTGGTTATGGCTCTGGCCACATACACCTAGGCTGGCGGGTTCGAACCCTGCCTGGGCCAGCTAAACAACAACGACAACTGCAACAAGAAAAATAGCCAGGCGTTGTGGCGGGCACCTGTAGTCCCAGCTACTCGGGAGGCTGAGGCAAGATTATCAGGAGTTGGAGGTTGCTGTGAGCTATGATGCCACGACACTCTACCGAGGATGATAAACTGAGACTCTGTCTCTACAAAAAAAAAAAAAAAAAAAAGAAAGACAAAGTAAATTTGTAAAAGAACCAGACAGAATTTCTAGAAATGAAATATATAGTCCTGAAATATGTCTTCTTATATTTCATCAGGCATTGACCTCAAGGGAATTTTATAGGAAATAGGAGCTGTTAGAATTGTATAACATCAGAACTATAACACCAAGTACATGATAATTTACAAACAAATTTTAGAGTTAGTGATATATTTAGAGGTGGGACAGACTCATAGATTTACCAGTGAGGCCTCATTTGGGGGATAAACCAAGGTACAGACAACAGAGAGGTCCCTTGGAAGGGCCCCTGTTCTGAGGCTGCGGTAGGTGCCTTTTCAGGTGTGTCACAGCCCCCCCCTTTCCACAGACACCAGCCACTGCTGAGAGGAAGATAAGGGGAGAAGCTTGATGATACTCACTGCCATGAATAGCTGGTAAAGGAGAAAAATGGACTGTTTCAGATGTCTAAAGGCTTGGAGTCTATTTTTGTATATAAGTACTGAAAAAAATAATCTTTTTGTTATTAAAACAGGAATTTAGGCTGGGCACAATGACTCTTGCTTATAATCCTAGCACTCTGAGCGACTGAGGTGGACAGATTGCTTGAGCTAAGGAGTTCAAGGAGCCTGAGCAAGAGTGAGACCTCCCCCCCTACTAAAAATAGAAAAATTATCTGGGTGTGGTAGCAGTGCCTGTGGTTCCAGCTACCAGGAGGCTGAGGCAGGAGGATCCTAGGGGCCCAGGAGTTTGTGTTTGCAGTAAGCTATCACAGAATGCTACTGCACACGGTGCGGGCAGCAGAGTGAGACTCTGTCTCAAAAAAAAAAAAAAACCCACAGGAATTTAATGTGGTGGGACACGTGGGGATTCTGGGGACATTGGGATGCATACTTGCTTACTTCCTACACGTGCAGATTTGAGTAAGGGGCAGGGCAGTTAATTCAGCCTCTTGTCAATCCCACTGCTAAATTGTCTGATTCCCAACTAATGGAAGCAACAGCTCTAACATTGCTTTCATAGTTTCCTTTCATGGTGGGCATGACATGAGGAATTTCTTACATGATGATGCTCAAGCACTGTCAAGAGTGGCAGAGCTCCTGATGGCACTCTCCACTTTGGGTCTCTAGTGGTTCTTAAATACAAATGTTGGAAAAAGTTAGAAAGAAAAACTCTCCATCATATGTGCATTTTCCTCTTCTCTTGCGTACACTGCAAGGGAGTTTTTTTCAGGTTTGCTCAGCTGACAGCCTGTACACCTCACCTTCACCAAGTCTTTTGGGTTGTGGTCTTATTGTCCTGCATCCTTTCCACTTGGTAGCCTGTACCACTATTGTAGTTATACGTGTCTTACCTCCTTCAGTAGGTAGTGACTTCTTGGAAGACAGGATACTTATCTGATCCATTCATTTCTGAGTTACTCATAATGATACCTGATTTTTGATGCTGAATTTCCAGGCTCTTGGTCTCTGCTGTTCGAAGAATGAAGTGAGGGACCACAGGATAGGTTTTATTCAACAGGTATAAGTGTTACAGCTCTCACAACAAGCCAAACCTCCTTGCAGAGCAGGACCAGTAGTAAGATAGGTTTATAAACAAGTGTTACAGCTCTTACAAAGGGGCAAACCTCCTTGCAAGTGTTTACAGCTCTTATAAAGGGGCACATCTCATAGCTCAATCCTTGCTCAATCCATAGAGCAAGTGTTACAGAGCCAAACCTCTTTGCTCTTCTGCTCTTTCTCCTGAGATCTGCTCTTGGGCTCTTTACTTAGGGGCTTATATCGGGGCAATTGTCCAGTGAGCTTTGGGTCTTGAAAATAGACCAATCATGAGTAGGTTTTGAGAATGGACCAATCAGGGATGCACTGGAGGAAATGCTAGAAGTCCATGTGAGGAGACAGCAAGGCACCAGTGTCTTCCCCTGCTAGTGTTGGTTCTTTGGGCTATTGGAGCCTCTGTTTGGGGAGGGAAGCCCTCCACCCCTCCCTTGCCTATCTACAGCTTGCTGGTTCTTCTGCTGGCTGCCACCAACACCACCAAGATGGAGGCAGCAGGTCCTCCAGCCCTGCTCGGCTGAGCTGGCTGGGGCGGGGCACTACTAGTCTGGTATCAATAATGCCTTTCCCAGTTCCTTTCAAATAGTTGGTGCTTCATAAATTTTTGTCTTATAAGTGAATTGATCTTTGATTTATTATATAATAAACATCCATAATGTTAGACTGCAACAGTTAAGAATTACATAACTGAGCACCTATTACAGTGCATTAAAGAAATTAAAGCTTTTATAGTGCATTAAAGAAATTAAAACTTTTTTTCTCTTATGTAAAAACAAAAAAACTAGTCTTCCTGTCCAGGAGTGATAAGGTAGCTTCACAAAGTCATGATACCCAGGCACTTTCTTTTCACTGCATTCTTAAACATGTTGTTTCTGTCTTCCAGGTCTCAGGTGGCTGCCAGAGCTCCAGCCAGTACATCTGCATTTTATTTTTATTATTATTTATTTATTTTTGAGACAGAGCCTCAAGTTGTCACCCTGGGTAGAGTACCATGGCATCACAGCTCACAGCAATCTCCAGCTCCTGGGCTCAAGCAATTCTGTCTCTGCCTCCCAAATAGCTGGGACCATAGGCGCCCACCACAATGCCTGACTATTTTTTGGTTGGGGCCATCATTGTTGTTTGGCGGGTGAGGCTGGATTTGGATGTATGTGGCTGGTGCCTTAGCCACTTGAGCCATGGGTGCCGAGATACATCTGCATTTTAAAGGGTGGGGGGCAGAGAGGCTCTTCTCTCTTCCAATCAGTCACCCTTTAAAGAGAGTTGTAGAAAATACCAAAGACTTCTTAAATTTCATTGACTAGTCCCTTAACTGCAAGGGAGGCTGTGAAGTAAAGCTTTTTAGCTTGACGTACTTTCCCCTTGAACAAAATCTGAGTGATATTTCTAAGGAAAAAAGAGAGGGAGGGTGTTAAGTAAGCAGCCTCCAGTCTTTGCCATAGGAGTCTTAATCACTCATCAGTCAGTGCTGTCTATTTTTTTTCTTTTTACAAGTATTCATTGTTTCTTCTAGATTTTTTATTTCTCTTCCAAGTCTGTAGGTAAATTATTGAAATCTATTCAGACTCCAGCCTTCACATCCCAGGATTTTAGCATAATACAATCTACTCACTGCTTCTCCTCTCCTACCCCATCATGTGAGCTTTGTTTGTTTTTCCTTTTATCTCTACGTGGTATGACACCATCTGGTGTTTGGTGCTTTTGCCCCTGAGCCATATCTGGCATCACTGGACTAATCAAGAGGTGGGAAGACACAGGGTCAGGGGAGGGTTAGTGGCACAGATCATTTGGTAATTAAAAACCCCTTTGGTTTTTGCCCACTGCACAATAAAATATCCTTCGTAGGATTTTAATAAAATTCTGTTATATTAATTATCTGCAGTTGGAAGCTCAGAATGTTCAGTCTCACTGTGAGGTTGAACGCTGTACCTGAGGTAGAGAATTAAATTTCCAAAAGACAACAAGAGAGTCAGATAAAGAGCTGTGATGTGCATATTCTTAGCTTGTGCTAAGCTTCTCTTACAAATTATTCAGGCAACTGAGTTACAAGTGACTGAACATAAAAATTGATCTAGTTAATCATTAATTACATTTAATTAATAATTATTGAATATATACTATTTACCAGGCATTGTGCTGGTTGCTGGAGATATAAATGAGATTTTTTTTTTAATGTAGATCTTTCAAGGTTAAAGATATATTGGTTAAAATGAACAGCAGGAAACTGAGATGACTAATCTGAAATCTACTTCCATAGACCAGTATTCCCAAAAAGCCTACCAGAAAATTAAGCAGAAACTAAGCTTGGATATTTTGTAATTCTCTTTTAGCCACACAAATTAAATTAGAAATTCTGAGAAGACTCGGGCATAAACTGTTAATACGGGATTTGACATGTGTTGATTAGGCAATTTTAGTAAAAAAAAAGAAATAGAACAAGTTGCTTACATGGCGTCATACTGGAATAAGGAGCATGGATAGTCAACTACTCTGGATAAGATAAGACAGACAATGCAATTCTAGCTGAGTAAATGGCTCAAAATTCCATTAGAATATCTTAAGCTTCAGCGTAGAAATTTCTATAAGAGTTACAGAAAATGAATTTTGAAACTAAGACCTGGAAAGCACTTACTACGTTAAGGGGGAGATTTTTTTGAGCGGGTCAGGGAGGTGCAGAGAATTGCTGGATAGTGAATTGAAATTAAAATTCGTTAATTTCAATTGACTAATCAATACAATGAAAAGTGCTGGATTTAGCACTACTGATGCCATGGCAGTCAAAACCAGCTCAGGAGAAGATGCCTTGCCCAGAGCTGCTGGGCCTGTATCCCAGAGGTTTCTAGTGTGTTTCATTTGGAGATTATATCACTGTCCCTGTGCTTCTGACCTTGTAATGTCAGTTGGTCTGACATGCTTATTTTATTCCCCTTAGTTGGATGAATAATTCATAATCTCTGGAAAGTATAAAAACTCAGTGTACCCTTATGTAATTTGTGTTTAAATATAACCATTCTGATGTTCCTGTGTATACTCTGTTAATTTTTTAAATGATTTTTGAAAGGCTTAAAAGGATTTTCTTTACAAAATTTATAAGGCTGATTTAGTAGATTGATTGAGGTTTAAATGTTTAGGAAGATTTCTTACATTTGTAATCATCCTTTGGTGTATTTGAAATGTGTGAGAGGGTCAATTGTATTAAAACTGCACTTTGAAATAGCCAAGGAAATTTGACTGGCTCAGTGAGTAAATTATGTTTAACATGAAGTGTATGAGCTAACTGAAAAAGAACAAAAGAAAAATGATTGTTTTTATTTTGGTTCAAATTTAAATTTGTATATGTAAAATAATAGTTCTTGGTTAAGCTTTAATGTTTAAGGAAAATAAGATCTTTTACATTAGTAACTATAACAATTTTATGAGTAATTCTAAGAATTCCTTTCTGCAACAAAAGCCCAACTAGGACAGTAAAAGCTCCAAGGAAGCCCCAAGTGCAAAGTCAATCAATAGCAAAGAAGGGGTGGCTTGAGGGGCGGTCACTAGGGCGCTGAAGAAAAATCTGCGCTTCCAGCAGCAGAGTTGGTGGGGCTGACGTCCCTCTTGCCCCCCTGATTTACACGGAACAAATAAACCCGGCAGAAGAAAAAATCAGAACTCCCTGGGGAGGGATCTGTGTGTGAGGGTGGGATCTGGGCAAGACGCGGAGCATGGGTTAGGACAGCCCCAAAAGCATTCACGCTGGACACGAGGAGGGGCAAGGAGCAAGGCCACTCAAGTGGTCCATCTCCAGAACAAACCTCCTGACCCCCTGTGGAGTCACTGGGCTGCCTGCTGTCGCCATGCCTGCCATCCTCACACCTCCGGGTACTCATACCTGGTCACTGGCACAAGGCCCCGGTCAGGGCTCCACCGACCAGGAGGCTGGTGGGGAAACTGCCCCTCCCTTTACTCGTCATCCTGACTGTCCCTTCATGAAGGTGAACCAGCTCAAGAAGCGCCGGACACCGGAGGACAGCCGGCCGCAGGACAAAGACCGAGGTGATGAAGACCACAGAGTGAGCCGAACTGAACACAGACATACTGATATGACACGATTCCACTTCCCTGAAGTACTTAGAGTGGTGGAATTCATTCAATTCATACATAGAAAGTAGAATAATGCTCACCGGGGGCTGGAGGGAGAGGAATGGGGAATCAGTCTTTAATAACTAATTTTCCCTTTGAAAAGAAAAATGTTCTGGAGATGGATGGTGGTGATGGTAGCAAAACACTGTTAATGTACTTAATGCCACTGAATTATCCCCTTTAAAATGGTTAAAATGGTCAATTCTATGTTATGTATATTTTACCACAATTTAAAAAATTATTTTTTGAAATGAAAAGAACAAATTTAATAAACCAAACAGCTGATCTCAGGAGGAAAATAGCTAAATAGCTCAGAAGAGATGATCACTTAAAAATTCTAATTAGAATCCTTAGGAAAATTAGATAGGATATTGCATCTAGAAAAATGAGAATGTTACTATGAAAAAGTATCAACCAAAGAGCAAGAAAGACTGCCTACCAAATGAAAGTATGTCTGCTTTATAAAAACTCAGTGGATGGATTGAATGGCCCTGGCTATGACCAAGCTGGAAAAAAAAAAAAATCACTGAACAACAATGAAAATATGAGAGAGTAGTTAAAAGACATGAGGCTAGATCCAGGACATTAAACCTCTATCACAGTGTTTTTCAACCTTTTTTAAAAAATCTCATAGCACACTCAAACCTGTAGTGAAACTTCCATGGCACACTTAAATTATGTTCACCAAAAAAAAAGAATATAATTACTATACTTTGAAATTCTTTCATTCTCTTGGCTTGGCAACCATAGCACAGTGGTTACAGTGCCAGCCGCATACACCGAGGCTGGCGGGTTCCAACCCAGCCTGGGCCAGCTAAACAACAGTGACAACTGCAACAAAAATATGGCCAGGGGTTGTGACAGGTGCCTGTAGTCCCAGCTACTTGGGGGACTGAGGCAAGAGAATCGCTTAAGCCCAAGATTTAGAGGTTTCTGTGAGCTGTGATGCCACGGCACTGCTCTTATCAGATAGGATTTCTAGAAACAGAGAGCAGAAGAAAAGAAGGAATGGAAAAACAGAGAAATAAAAAGTGATTTGTTCTCTGAGCTGAAGAAAGACGATGTTCAGATGGCTCAGTTCTCTGAGCTGAAGAAAGACGATGTTCAGAAAGACGATGATCAGATTGAACGTGATCAGGATGAAGGCAAAGAGGTGCACCTTGAATACATCTTAAGGAAATTTCAGAAACAAAGTTATTTTAGTGATGCAAGCGCTTGAAAAGCTGACTACCCACCAACCCCACAGAAGATATTACTCAAGGTGACACTCCAGGCAGGGGAAAAAGGAATGCAAGAAAAAAAACCACATGAGAACAGAAACAGTGGCTGTGGAATACACCGCAGTTAGAGCAGAGAAAGCTGAAAAGAAAAAAGGAGAATTGGTCAAACTTTAGTATTTGGTGCACTTTACTTTGGTACAGGAGAAGTTTGGGGACCTAGAATTCCATCTTCTTTTTTTCTTTAGGTATAATCACACCACTTATTTCTGTAATAATTAATAATAATTCTATAAATACTCCTTTATTAGTTTAATTTTTAGTTATTCATCTATAGACAATTAGGACTACAGAAAATAATGAAAATATTTAAGAACATTAAATTTAACATTAAGAATATTAAAATAACAAAATTGAGTGATTGCATTTGGGAGGGGAGGTGGAAGAGTATAGTGCACCAACATTCTTATCTTTTATAGACACAAGATAAAGTTGATAAATCGAAGTACAGAAATATATAGAATTTAAAGTGTTTTTAAATTCTAAAGTGTTTTTCTCACTATAGGTTACAACTCATTAATGGGTTGTGAAATTAAAGTAGTGGCCCTAAACATCATTTAAATAAATGAAATAGCCAGATGTGTTGGTGCACACCTATAGTCACAGCTACTCAGTAAGTTAAGGCAGGAGGATCATAAGGCAGGAGGATCATGAGCCCAGGAGCTTGAGACCAGCCTGGGCAGCACAGCAAGACTCCATGTCTAAAAAAATAAAATAGAATTGGAAATACTAGAATGCACCGCACATTTTAAAAGTAAATATTGATTCCTGATATTCTTGCTTCAGTGAGGAGTGTGCTCTGGGATGTTATGCATACCTCTTCCTTTGAGAAGTAGAGCCAAAGTTTTCTCCCCTTGAGTGTTGGCAAGACTTGCTTTTAATAAATAGAATAAAGCAAAAGTTTTGGTGTGAGACTTTGGAGGCTAAGGACATAGTGACTGAGGTTTCCCCCTTGCTTGCTGTCTTAGATCACTTTCTCTGAAGGAGGCCAGCTGCCTTATCTTGAAGGACATCACAGTGGAGAGGCTTATGTAGCTATGATGATGGTGATGATGATGACAAAATGGTACAATTACATTTCTCACTTCAGAAACTCTCTTGGAGCATTCTTCTGCTAGATGGCCTGTGCGCTCACTGTGGAAGAGCAGAGGTGGTATACTTCTTGCTTATTTCCTTAACCTGCCTGCAGAACACAGCCACACAGCATCTGAGTTTTGTATGTTATTGGCTGCCAATGGTGCTCACACAGCAGGGTGTGGAATTATGTTCTGTGCATTGCAGCCGCGGCCTCACTTCCCTGTACCAGGTAGTCATTAATTACTGAATTCCGAGGCATTTTTTTCTCATTTAATTTCATGACTTGCAAGTATTAATTAAACAAAAGATCTTACTGGGTAGGAAGAGTTTTTAAGCTCAGAACATCATAGATGTACCCCCCAAATACCCAAGACAAGACACCTATGCGTCACGTGAATGGTGCGGCTCAATCAGAAGGCACAGACAGTAATGGCTGCTCTTTCAGGCCATGTAAGTTGATGTTACTGGACGTCTGGCAACAGAGTCATTTGTAATGGGTTTCGCTTTGTTTGTTGTTTTCTTTTTGAGCATAATAATTGCCATTGACTTTGAGGTTATTTTTATAAGACTCATAGAAACACAGTGACCTACACCTGTTTTTGAAGACTGCAGTGATGATCATTGGTTTTGCTTCCTTTTTAGAGAAAGAACTCAACAAATTAGTGCTGGATGGCATTATCGTTTGTGTAAAACTCCCATTCCTTTCCCAGAGAGAAGCTCCCTGGCTCCCTGGGCTCTGCTTTAAAATCCTATGAAAACATTGACGATCATGGCAGTATGTGTCAGACTGTTAACTCCAAACCCCTCCAGTTTGTGGAAATTCATTGCAGGATCCAGCAATCCTGCTATTGCATATTTACCCAAAGGAAAATAAGTCATTTTATCAAAAAGAGACCAGCACTGGAATGTTTATAGAAGCATGATTCTCAATCCCAAAGATGTGGAATCAACTCACATGCCCATCAAAACATGAGTGGAAACACTTCTGCACTGCTGGTGAGAATCCAAGCTAATATGTTCCTTTCGGAAAGAAGTTTGGAGAACACTCAAGGATCTAAAAATTGACCTGTCTTTGAACCCTCCAATTCCTTTACTAGGAGTTTATCCAAAAGACCACAAATCACTTTGCAAAAAAGATATTTGCACCAGATTATTCATTGCAGCTCAATTCGTAATAGCCAAGTCATGGAAGAAGTCCAAGTACCCACTGACCCATGAATGGATTAATAAATTGTGGTATACGTACACCATGGAATACTATGCAGCCTTAAAAAATGGAGACTTTATCTCTTTTATGTTTACATGGAGGGATCTGGAACATATTCTCCTGAGTAAAATATCTCAAGAATGGAGGAAAAAGTATCTAATGTCCTCAGTACTTCTATGAAGCCACCTTATATTTACTCATACTTTCTTATGAAAGATAGAACACACTGATAGCCTAAGAAGAAGGAGAGAAATGGAGTGGGCAGGGAGAGGAAGGGGGAGGTTTGATAGAGGGAGGGTAAATGATGGGACCACATCTATGGAGCATATTGCAAGGGTACAAGTCAAATCTATCAAGTGTAGAACATAAATGTCTTAACACAATAATCGAGTAAAAGAGGTGAAAACTCTATTAATTAGTTTGATGTAAGCACATCAAATTGTATCAAAAAATCAACACATTGTACCCCACATATGCATAAATGTATTCATGATCTATGTGTATATGACTTAATTAAAAAATGAGTGGATTAATAAGAAATGGTATATATATATAGACACACCATGGAGTACTACTCAGCCATAAAATTATTGGTGAACTAATACCTTTTATAACAGCCTGGAGGAACCTGGATACCATTCTTCTAAGTGAAGCATCGCAATAATGGAAAAACAAACACCATATGTACTATTAAGCTGAAACTAATTTAAAATCAACATGTGCACGTTTGGTACCAAAACTCAGCAGAAAGCAAGCAGGTGGGAGGAGGCAGGAGGGAAGGGGTAAACTCACCCCTAGTGAATGCAATGCACACTATTCAGGTGATGGGCACACTGGTAACTCTGACTCAGGTTGTACAAAAGCAATTTGTGTAACCAAAACATACATATCCCCCATAATATTCTAAAATAAAAAAACATAAATTGGGAAATTTTATATAAAAATCTGGTACCTCTTGAGCAAACAGAAATCCTTCCCTCATATCAAACTGCTGGAGCTAGGGAGAAGTCGTTCTTAGACAGGACCTGTGTGCTCCAATCCGCCACAGTCAGCATCACCGGCTATTCTGAAACACTTGGCTTGCTTTATGCTCTAGCATTACTGATCTGGCTTCTGTAAGCATTTGAATTTGCAATGTTGACTATACTGTTCCAAAAAGGGAAAAAATAGATCTCTAGTAAAGGAGCAAGGGGACCCAGGCTCTTGCTGGTGGGAAACATGAGAAGGACTCCAGGTGGAGGGAGTGTCGCCATTCACGCTGTCCGTGAACCTGTAGCATACGCTGGGTCCCTCAGCAACAACAGGCCTCACAGAGCCCAGACTTTGTCTTAGGGCTGCAGTGTGCAGAGAGGCCCAAACAGCCAGACCTCTTCTTGTGGGACTGGAAAAGAGGCACATGAATTTTGGATTGAAAAGTCTGGGCTCGGCGCCTGTGGCTCAATCGGCTAAGGCGCCAGCCACGTACACCTAAGGTGGCGGGTTCAAATCCCCCCCCAAACAACAAGGATGGCTGCACCCAAAAAATCGACGGGCGTTATGGCGGGCACCTGTGGTCCCAGCTACTTGGGAGGTGGAGGCAGGCGACTCACTTGAGCCCCGGAGTTGGGGGTTGCTATGAGCTGTGATTCCATGGCACTCTACCACGGGGGATAGCTTGAGGCTCCAGCGAAAAAAAAAAAAAAATAAAATAGAAATTTAAATATGCAAGTTAGAATAATTCTTTTCTTT